>MU184829.1:65411-131544 GCA_016904865.1 Pissodes strobi | reverse complement strand
GGGACGCCATGCTTGACTGGCTTGAAATTTGAAACAAAATTCTTATTTTCAAGCTCATCAAAAACAGATACACGACTAAAACGAAAATCAAGATAATTCTTTAAAATCTCAAGAGAATTAGGTGAAAATCCAAAGTAATATAATTTAGCCAGGAGCAATTCGTGGTTTAAAGTATCGAAGGCTTTACTAAAATCTAAAAGAGCCATACATGTGCTATTTTTTTCATCTTCATACAATCTAATATCATTCAGAATATTCACCAAACTGGTAGATGTACTAAAATCTTTTCTAAAGCCTGATTGACAGTCGGGGATAATATTCTGAATTTCTGAAAACGAAGTTATTTGATATGAGATATGTTTTTCAAAAATTTTGGAGATTGCAGGTAATATACTAATCGGCCTAAGATCTTTGAGCTCCGTTGGGTTTTGCACCTTAGCAATAGGTTTAATGATAGCTTGTTTCCAAAGTGATGGATATGTTTTGTCTAAAATACATGTATGTATGATATTTATTATAGGATTTATACAGAATGGTAAACATAATTTAAGGTCTCTAATAGAAATACCGTCCTCACCAACTGCATTAGACGACACTGTATTGATTATTTTTCTTAGCCTATTATTATCGATGAGTTGAAATTCTAATAAATTATTCCCATTTACTCTATTATTTTTATAAAAATTGATTAGTTCTAGGGAGGTGGTATCAGTTAAATTGACGGTACTTTGAAAGAAATTATGAATTTCAGATGCATTACATAACTTGTTTGGGAGATTATTATAATTTTTTGTTTTTGTTAAATTGAGCTTTTTGGCGGTATTCCAGAAGTCTTTTCCAGTTTTTTGAGCCATTTGATTAAAAAAGGTAATTTTTTCACGAATGATAGCATGTTTGGTAAAATTTCGAAGTTGCCTATAATATTGCAGATGAACTTCCGATTTTGTTTTCAAGAACTTTCGATGTGCCCTATCTCTTATTTTAATTAGGTATTTTATATTATCAGTTATCCAGGGAGTAAATGGTTTATCTTCTATTTTTTTAGTTTTAAAGGGTGCGTGCTTATTTATAAGATTTAAGATGTTTGCATTCAAAATATTAACTTTTTCTTGAATGCCATTAATATAGTAAATTTGATCCCACTCTATTAGTGATGCATCATAATCAAATTCCCTTTTATCAATTTTTTTATAATCCCTAAAGGTAATATAATTATTCCCATTATCTACGATTGATTCTTGAAATACAGTATATATTAAATTGTGATCAGATACCGATTCGGAGATAGGTAAGGATTCCGACTGCAAGGATTCAAGATTATTACTAGCCATAATCATGTCTATAAGGCTGGATTGATTAGTCGCTAAATTCACTCTAGTTGGATTAGTTATCCGCTGTGATATATTAAATGTTTGTAAAATATTATTTAGCCTAAGAGAATGCCTTGAATCGACCAACAAATTTATATTCAAGTCTCCCGCAATAATTACATGATCATAATTAGTATTTATAGTACTAAGCACTTCTTCAAATTTGTCTAGAAATAGGGAAATATTACCGGATGGCGGGCGATACATATTAATCAAAACAAAGGATTCATTTCTCAACTTAAATGTAATCCCTATATATTCTGTGTCAATAAATATAAAGTCAAGTCTGATTACACTAAATTTCAATGCTCTTCTGATATAAATAGCCACACCACCCCCACGACCATCTCTGTCTTTTCTTATAAATTTATATCCTGGTATAGAAAATTGACAACTGTCCAAATTAGGACTCAGCCATCTCTCTGTAAGACAGAAAATATCAAAACCATAATCATATACATAATTCGAAAATTCATCAAATCCTGTATTAACAGATCGGATATTTAAATGACCAATTGACAGATTATTTCTGCAGCTCGGACCGTCCAATGCCGGCTCACCGCTGCCACTGTCCGACCACCGACCCCGCACAACCTCAGCCATAGCCATCGCTCCCGCCACCCCCACCGACAGCCAGCCGCCAAGCCTCAAACACCTCGCCCCACCGCACCATCTTACCTAATAAAAATCAAGAAAAGGAAATACGAAAAATAAGAAAATAATAAATAGTAAAAATAAAGAGAAACTAAACTAAGTACAATATAGTCTACTGATTTAAAACAGTTAACTGATTTAGGAATAATAAAGATAAAGGTACGTGTGATGTGGCAATCAGTTTCGACTTCATAGTGCTTCAAACAAGCAGCCATCCATTATAAGAGGACAGATAGCACTTACATTGTGAATTTATTAATTAGGGAAATTATATAAGCCAAAATTGATCCAAGTTTACACAAAATAACGCCAAATACGTAGGGATTCTAGTAACAATAAGAATCAATAAATGGAAATACATAAATAAATGGAAATACATAAAGACTTTATCTACCGACCTGTAGCGAAGGAAAAACCAGGACTTAAAGTTGCATAAGATGTTCACCATCCTCAATACGATGAACTACCCCCGCACTTCTGACATAAATGTTGCCACGTAAAGCCCAAGCATTCTTAACCGAAAATTTATTAATCGCAGCACTAAGGAGTTTCAATCGTTCTTGCGTTAGATCTTCTTTAATAAAATTTTTTTTTTCATTTACCTATATTTATGTGTATCGGATTTCTTCGGGTACACAATACACGCCGTCAAAATTGAGGTATAATATGTATCTATAGGCAATAAAAAACCTATAATGGACTCTCATCACGTAAAGCCATTTTTCGATTATTGGATGGTTTATTGCCAATAAATCAAATAATGCATTAGGTGTCACTTGAAAAGTTTATGAAATTTTGTTGAGATGGAGGCTCTTATATATAAGAGTCACGAAACCATTTAAGGTCTATTTGCATTAGTTATTTCAGCAATTCACAAGATGATGTTTGGAAGTAGGTAGTCGCTAAAGCTGGCAAAATTAAAAAATTTTAGGTTTCACAGATTTTCATTATTGAAATCACTTGAGTTATTTAGAAACATCGTATCTCTTTATTAGTCTGTCATAATTACACCAAGGAATAGTTTCAAAAACGAGAAAATATTGTTACCAGACTATTACTGTGCCAAAATATGATGAAATTACAAACCCTTTACATGTATTAAATTAAACTAAATATCTCAAAGGAGAATCTATCTCATACTTTACCTATATTAATACCAGTGGCATCAATAATTCAAAGTTTAAATACTTCCGGTCAGAGCAGAAGTTATCACCCAACTCTGCTAGGCCAGCAGGAGAGTGTCACAAACTAAGTTAACAGTTTCGCGTAGTTTGAAAAACGTCGAACTTTAGGCGTCAATAATACGAAAGCGGTTGCATTCTAATACAGAATACTTGAAATATGTGCACTGTGCAGACTTTAGGTGGATTTTGATAATTCGAAGGCAAGTTAGGCGTTTTATAGGATAACACACAACTTTGGTTTATTTCTCGGGTGGCTGAAGTCGTCCTTCTCAGAGTAACTTCTTATCTTTACAATTACTTAGTGACTTAAAGCGGAATGGGTGAATAGAGTGCTTAAAAAAGCGCCGCGTGGAATGAATGCGGATCCTTCAAGTTAGGATAAAATAGTATCAAATTGAAGACGGTCCGGTCAATCTAGACACAGTCCAGCTAATACTTTTCACATGGAGAAGATAATTTTGAACAATACCAGTAGCGACAATAGCATATGTAGAAAAAAAAACAAAACGTTACAATTTTAACCAATGGGCAATCGAAGAATAAAAGCTGATTTCATGAACTAATTTATTTTACATTTAAATATACATTGCACCTCATTATATTATGAAGTAGATACCTCAGATTTCACACAAGCGATAGGGCTTAGTGAATGGAGATGGATCACCACCAATTTTCAGCTAACTAGATCCTTTGGTATACAGATTGGCTTTAAAATGAATAACGGAAGTGGAGAGTGTGCATACAGGGAATTATACGGATGCTAATTGCTATCACCATCCGTTTTCCAGGCTACGGTGTATACCAACTTGAAATATGGAGAGACAACCTGAAAGGAGTCCTCATGGAGTGTGTAGCGGTATCTTGGGGACCATGGTCAGAGGTAATAAAGTTGAGGGACAAATATCTATTGAGATCTGAGTCTATTAAAACAATTGTATTGAACTAACATAATTCTGGCAAAAATGTAAAATTCATAAATTAAAGTTTCAAACGTTGCCTTCTTAACTTAAACTATAGCTAGCAGAAGATCGGAAAATTCTACCTTTATTTTTACTATCTTTCTGATATGTAGGTTGTCGGTGTTAAGGCAAGTATAATCGATATTTTTGGTATCACATTATTCGCCGGATGGAAAATTCCATAGATTATAACATGATGGGTGTGATATATACAATATGTCTGACTATTGTTACGGTAATTTTGGCTACATGATTTTTGTTCCAAGTTCATTGATGTTAAATCCTAGAAATGTTAATTTCTTGCAAACACCAAACTTGGTCACTGAATGCCTAGAATCATTTAATTTGATAATTTGTCACAAGTGTTAAAAGAACCGACTAGAATAACTCGGGCAACCAGCAAACTGATCGATCCGGTTTTTATCTCAAATAATTTGTTGGTAAATAAATGTAGCACTTTGAATGTTGACCATATATCTGATCACAGGCTCGTTTTTTTGTGAAATCGCAAATAATTTCACTAAAATGTCACCAAAATTAATATCAGTTAGGCAATTTCAAAATTTATTACGTGATTGTCTGAGCTGCCCTGGCAAAGGTTATTTCTTGAGCGGGATATAGACAAAAAAATTAATATTTTTGATCAATTCATATTATCCACCTTCGATCGTCATGCTCCCATAAAAAAAACTATCAGAATCACAAAGCCGAGGGCACCATGGTTAACTAGGGAACTTAAAGATATGATGGTCCAAAGAGACAGAATTTTGTCTGATTTCAAAAAAAAAAAAACAAAAAGGATGAAGATTGGATCAGTTACAGAAACTTGCGTAATCAGATAGTAGCTAAACTTAGATCTAACAAAAAGAATATCTGGAAGCCGTCTCCAGAGAAAGAAACCCGAAAAGTACTTGGTCTGCACTTAAAAATCTAAACATATCCAACGCACCAGACCTGGCAAATACTCACTGCCATTACATTTGTGTCTGATCCCTTTAAAATAAATCAATACTTTTCTCAGTTTTTTCAAGATGTCAATAATAATGTGATGATCTTATTGATTCGTATAGAAATAATAACCCTCTTAATAATACATTTAATTTTAAAATGACTAATTGTGGTGAAGTCCATGGCGTTTTACACTCTTTGAAGAGTGAATCTTCTGGTTTTGATGATATATCCCTTTCAATGTTTAAATACTGTAGTCCCTTCATTGATACCTTATTGGTTCACATTATCAATTCATGCGTCGAACGTAGCTATTTTCCTGGAGTCTGGAAAAAGGCAATTGGAATTCCATTACCTAAAAAGGCAGGTCCAGAAACGCTTTCAGACTTACGTATAATAAGCATTCTTCGGGTAGCCTCCAGGATAATGGAAAAAATATTATATAAAAAAATATTGCAGTTCTTCACAATTTATGATTTATTGCCAAAATGTCAAAATGGTTTTAGATTAAACTTTTCAACTGTTGATGCCTTAACTAACATTACAAATGACATTTTTTGTGAAGCTTATGATAAAGGGTTTGTCAGTGTGCTGGTTTGGTGGATTTCTCGAAAGCGTTTGACGCTATAAATCATAAACTTTTATTAGCAAAACTTAAATTTACATGTTTTTACCGTTTGATAGAATCTTATCGTAACAAACGCAGTCAAAGTGTAGTTTATAAACAAACGCAGTCTTCTTTTCTTGACATATTTTCTGGTGTTCCGCAAGGCTCTGTATTGGAACCGTTTTTATTTGTCATATATACTACAGATATACCCATTTAAACTTTCAATATAAACAAGAAGATCTTAATCAGGCCAGTGTTATTGTTAATAATGAGTTATCTAGAATAAAAGAATTGTCACTTAAGCACAACCTGATACTCAATTCGTTAAAAACTAGCGTTATGCTTTTTGGTAATCAACAATAAATGCGACAAATTAAGAATAATTTAAATTTGAAAATTGATCACACCTTTAAAGATTGTTGAAAATGCATGAAATTTGGGTTTAGTGTTAGATACAAAATTAAGATTCAGGGAGAATACGAACAGATTGATTCAAGTTTCCTTCTATAAACTAAAAATGTTGAATAATAGTAGATATTATCTAGATACTACAATTCGAAAAGATTCATGTGAATCCTTAATACTTTCCAACTTGAATTACTGTGATCTCATCTATGGTGGATTTGTTGACTTTACTTCTAAAAAACGGATTCAGAAAATACAAAACTCTTGTTGCCGTTTAATTTTCGATTTGCGGAAACGAGAACATATATCTCATAGAATTAAGGAATTGGGTTGGTTGAATATGGAAAATAGAAGAATCTTACATCTTAACAACTTCATTCATAAGCTTCTTAACTACCCTCACACCTCTGAACTGTCAAAAAGATATTTTATCCCCAGAAATAGAGTTCACAGTGTGAATACTCGGCAAAATTTCGAATTCACCATTCCGCTTCATCGCACTGCTTTATACCAAAGATGTATGGCCTACAATGCCATAAAACAGTACAATTCGTTGCCAAATGATTTCAAGACTCTGTCTTTAAAAAGGTTTAAATTTTCTGTTAAAAAATTTTTGTTTGAAAAGCAATAGTTACAGTTATGGTGCGTTTAATTTGATTTTTTCATAAGAAAGAATGAGTTATTGTGAAGTTGGTGCTTATAAAGGATTTGAAGATTTGTTTGGTTGTTCCTGGTAGCCCTTTCAGTATTTTATTAGAATGTTGACTTAGTTTCAATGGATATTTTTCATCTCTTTTTTTTCTCTGTTTGCCATCTATACAGTGCGGACTCGGGGATTTAATGGTTGAGTATGAGTAGCTCTCGGCTAGACTTCGCCATTAATCTCTTGTCTTTGCACTTGGAGTTATATTGTTTTCTTGTTTATTTTTTAATAACTGTTTAATAAAGACGATTTTGATTTGATTGATTTGATTTGATACTAGAATGAATAACTTTTGCCTCTAAACTTCGATTCAAGTGTGTGTGTCTTTAATTTTTCAATAAAAAAACTACCTCCCTTAAAAACTCACCCTTAAAACTACCCTTAGTAGTGGTTAGGCCCTTTAGCATGATGAGTAGGTCACGTGGTTTACTCTGAAGTAAAACGGTATGGAACTGATTAAGGTGGCCTCAAATTTTGTTTATAGGGTGGCGTAGTCTCTGATGGTAGTACGTGTCTAATGGGGGCACAAGGGGGCTCCAGTTTGAGTTACATCCGCAAGGGGGCCTCAAAATTGAAGGGGGCACACACCGTTGAATGCATAGTTTGTGCATTGAGGTTGAATGCTACTGTTATGGAAACATCCCAACAAGTGTATTAACTTGTCGTTTTTCACCTTATAGTTTGGTGATAACACCCTGTACGCTCGTAGTATGATTATGCCATAATTATACTCCGAATAGATTTATTTCACCCCAGGTAAACAGCAATTTGTTAATTTAAAATATCGTATTTCAGTTACTCCTTAGTCCGAAGCTGGATTGTCGGTAGAATAGATTCCGATATATGAAATATTCGCTGGAAATCTAGTTGTCACTCTTCATCAAGGAAAACGTTTTTTAAACGTTTACATTCAATATATCTATATCTCCGTCAATGTTGTGTAAACAACAATATGTCAAATAAAGAAACAGCATTTTTTACCCTCTCAAATGCAATAATGAGCTCGCCCACTCCGTTCCCGCTTTTCTATTCACTTCTAGAGAAATTAGAAATTCCTCATTTGGTTTGCACAGATATATAGAAAATATCTGCTATACTCTGTTTCCTTTTTTCAACACTGAATTAAGGACTCGTTGTGCGTTTTAACGCATTTTCTGGAGACAATACAACTCGTACTCGTAGCTTCTCTCCTGTTGAAGATAGAAGAAGGTAAAATGACGGTTGAAAATTTGTAGAAGATAAATCTATTCCTGTCCTCGAGATTCGAATCAACTGTTCGAAATCTTATGTCCCTGGCGAAGTAAAGTTGAGACAATTGCAGAAGCAAAGTAACAAGGTATTTTGTGTGAACGGAAAGGCAGTTAGTTGAATTATTAAGAGAACGTTAGTTAAATTCAGTAAAGAAAGATGTTGATGTTGGATTTAAATAATCAAGAAGTTTTGTTAGACATTTAATAATAGTTAACCTTATGTACAGTACTATTTAGTTTTATGTGTGAAAGGATGAATGCATGAAAGCTGTAAGAAATCATTGTATATACTAATCATATTTAATGCAAATTAATTAAAGTACGTAATAACTAAAATACATGTTTCAATTCACAAAAAAACAATCGAGTACTACAGAAATTACACTATTTCTTGTCGTCTGACAATACACCTACTTATTACCCCAGCCGGGACGATTAAGTTATTAAACCCTTCGTCGGACGCAGCTGTTCTAGCAGATACAACAGTCTTTCTTTTGCATCGTGTATGGTAACCTATAGTGTTAAAATCCCCACCGCATAGGTAGCCTCCTATTTTTAGACCAGCTATCGACACATCCGTGGCAGTTTGTGTTAGAAGGTTTGATGTGCACGTGACAAATATTTTGATCTCTTGGATACACTGCACCTAATTACGTTATATTTCACAAGTTATAATTATCGCATTTTAGCATAGAGCAGAACACTACCATTTGCGTTTTACATTTATAGACACATTATAGGAGACTACCTATGCGGTGGGGATTTTAACACTATAGGTTAACATACACGATGCAAAAGAAAGACTTTGTATCTGCTAGAACAGCAAGGCGGGGTAATAAGTAGGTGTATGGTCAGACAACAGGAAATAGTGTCATTTCTGTAGCCTCGCCGTCATGGCCAACTAATAACAAATCCTAAAAGCCGTACAGCATTTTTACTATAGAAAAATGTTAAATTGTCAATATTTCAAAAACTACATGTTTTTCGAATAGGCAACCTTATACAAAATCGCCTTTATTTTTAATGCTTGATAAGATAAAATTATAAAAATAGGGGATTTCCATTTGCAACAAATGAATTATTAACGATTTTTTCATTTAAATTTTCAATATTAGTTTTTGATCACCTTGTATTTATTTATTATAAAAATGCCAACACAGACTTCTAAAGTAGATCCCCTTCCACAAGGAAACCAACTAAATGTTTTCAGTAGGAGAAAATGGTAGTTATATTTAGACCTGCAAACGTCATTTTTGACATAAAATTCAAAATATGTCAAGAACGGTTAGACTTAAGTAAAGGATATTACATACAAAATACATCTAGAATTTCCTGAGGAATCCAAAAATACCTTAATATACAGGTTATTCTATTTAAAATAAGGAAATTGATACTTGTCCACCAAAATACGAACACACTGTATATATAAAAACATATTATTTTAAAAACTTTAGTAAATCCAAATAACTTTTGTATTAAACTTTTTTTGGTACACCATGTAAATTCTGAGACAGGGTCTCTCATAATAAACGGGCCACCCTCTACATATTCTGAAAATCTCATATTGACTCAATAGTATTAGTTTTTGCTTCCACACGTTTCTGCTTCTAGCCATAGATTTCATCCACTTACAGCCTAAATATAAAGTTCTAAAGTTTCAAAGCTAAACCACCCAAATAATTAATTAAATTCAAGTTCGCATTAGCGTGTAACTCGACTGCAACGTAATTTATTATTATTCTTCAATTTCGCAAAATTTTTGCATGGTCATATGCAGCAGCAGGTAATAACCCGCCGGGCGATTAAAGTATTGTTTGCCAAAGCAGGAAACCATGCCATCCTGCTGCAGTGAAATGGAAGTCACATTATACGCTGTGCAAAATTCTAATTTTCTTTTGGTATAGGGTGTAGTTTATACACAAGTTCATCGAATGATACTCTTGATCCTAAGTTAGATAAATAATAAATAATTTATCTAGCGTACGTATGATTTTTGGCGGAAGGGATGCTATTACACTCTGTGATTTTCTAACTTTACTTTGTCCTTTGGCTTTTCGAGTACTTGGCCTAAGGGCTCTGAAAACGGGCTTCACCTGATGCTTCCTTAGGATTCTACCGACATTGTCTATGACTTTCTTTATTGTTGCTTTCTGGCATCTTTATTATTTGATTTTTACTTTTTAATTAATTTTAGTAACCGAGTTCACACTTCCATGTTGGTTGTGAATTTGGTTTAGATTCGTTAGTTATCCAGTTGTTCTCTACCATGAAGCCATGTGATTAAAACATCATCTATGTAACGTTTTTGTAGCGGGGGTTTTAAACTTGCGTTTCTTAGGGTGGTGAAAATAACGTGGTGACAACGATGCTCTAATTGGAGCGCCATCGGTTTGACGGAAGATCTGGGTTATTAAATTTAAAATAAGTATTTATCAGAGAACCAACAACAACAGAGATCAATTCGATACCATTTGCTGGAAAATCCTCATGTATTGTGATCTTGTTTAGGGCCTCATCGGTCTGCATGCTGGTATAGAGTGGTATAGTATGGTATGTTAGAGGGGTTGCTCGGCAAGTTTTGCCCTTCAACACGCCGACCACATTTGATCTTCTATGTTACATGAAAATACCTATCTCTTTCGATAAACTCAGAATGTTTCGAGGGTTGAGTTTTTGTAGATCTCCAGGTGCTACAAGGGCATTTCCGAGGTGCCTCAACCTTTGGCGAGTCAGTGCCTGACATTCGCAGATTAGGTGCTCTGACGTTTCAGCCATAGTTTGACAGAATCTGCATTGTTCATCAGTAGTTTTCCCCATTTTCCTGAGGTGGTAACTCCAGGTGCCATGTCCAGTGAGAAGGTCTACCACCAGTTTTATCTATATTTTTTTGTAGCTTGAGAAGTTTTTTTGTGTAGTTAGGCGAGTGAGAGATGAGTCTTTCGGCTTATCTCTGCCCCAGTGCATTGGCCCAATGTGTCTCTTTCTGCCTTTTCTCCCAATTTCTGAGTACATTCATTACTCATACACTCTAGTGATGCCAGAGACTGGTTCAAGCCCGCAAAAGGCAGTCTGTGCGCACCATTCCGTGCCAGCTGGTCAACGACTTCGTTACCTTCCACACTCTCGTGCCCTGGTACCCACATTAAGGCGAGTCTGTTTCTGTTTACAAATTGATCTGCAACCATCCGACAATCCCACTCTAGCCGAGAGTTGATTCTGCTAGATGCTAGCCTTTTAAGGCTGCTTGACTATCTGCACCTCTTAGACCTTTTTTGGCACATTCAGAGATGGGTATATTGATGGCATTTAGTTCTGCTTGAAAAATGGTGGGAGTGTTTCCTAAAGGTGCAGAGATTCGACACATAGGTCCGTAAACTTCGGATTCCACTCCTTTTTTCATCTTTGATTCATCTGTGTACCAAATAAGTGATCCCCTCTCTAGTTGTTTTAGTCTTTCCCCTGTAGTATTGCGGTGTTCAATTACCACTTCAAAGTAGCGATCAAAATGTAATTATGTTTTCATTGTATTGGTTGGTTTGGTCGTCGCCTCTACCTGGATGTCCTTCAGAATTTTAAAGTGGCCAGTCAGGTTTCCTGACTTCAGCTTTTGTATCTGAGTGACTCTATGCGCACTTGTGCAGGCCTCCTTTTCTATGCATATGTGCAGCGGAATGAGGTGGGGTAGAGTTAAAGCATATCTAAAGTTACAAGATTATCGTCCTAAATTAATGTCTTCACGTATTCTAAGAAGGTGTTCTGGATTTTTGACGTAAGATTCCTCAAACTCAGTTATTGGTTGCATTATATTTGCGAGGCATCTCTCTAGCTTGGGTTGGGTTTACGACAAGTCTTAATATTGCCTTATCTTAGGTGGTTGGATCCCTGTTAGTTACTTAATATGTTCTACCTTTAAGGATATCCGCCCTTTGCTTGATGTAGCTGGAAGTATAGTCAGTTCTTTGTTCTCCTTGAGAGTTGTAAGTGTATAGACTTCCGCAACTTTTAAATTTGGTCGTAATGGTCAGCTTATCTTTAGTACAAAGGCAACCTTATTTCTCACTTGCCCAACTTTCTTTTCCGATTTCTTGAAGATAATATCTGCAATATGCATTTGTTTAGGAGTTATTAAGAAATTTCAATCTTTGCAGGTATCTTATTTTCACATTAGGTAAGTTGGTGATGTGAGATGTTGTAGACGTACTTTATTGGTGTCCAGTGTTTCTTCCATGTGCTCTGTTTTATGTTAATGCAAGTTTTCCTTGAGCTTTAACGATACTCTATCTACGTCCATCCACAGTAGGAAAATGACGTTTGCTGCATAAGTATACATGTAGCTTCTATATTTATTTTGAACACTGTCTTTGTTATTCCCGTATTTGTTTTTATAAAATAACTTGGCTGGCTCTAGCTAGATTTTTGTGAGTCTCTTTCGGTTTTATGTGGTAAGGTAACCTTGTGCATGTTGGTTGAAGGTTATTGTCATGCCATCTTAACAGAAAGATGATGTCGCTTGCCGTTATTCCAACGTTGCATCTCAGCTCTTCGAACTTTCTGATGCCTTGCTGTGGCCGATCCCCGTAGAATCCCTGTAAAATGCTACTTGATTCACGGATGGTGGAAAATATAATTAATGTTCCGTTGCTCAACATCTGGCATTTCCATGTGTTGCTCGCTGGGTTTCTGGGCTCGAACTAAGACTGGAATCTCTCTGCGTCTGCTTTTATGGAGTGGCGCCTGCACAGATTGGCATATACTCCGCATCCGTTGGCTTCGTTTTTGTTGCTTCGCTGATGTTCTGGTTGATGTGTTTAGTGGAGCTGGAGAGAATCGCATCATAGAAAAAATTATGAATACTTTCATAGCTTACAAATAGCTTAAGGGATGGCCTCAAGGTTACACTAAACCCAACGCAAAGATAATTTATTGTTGGTGGTGATCGCAGTAGGATATAACTTATTAGGAAGCCTTTTGGCCAAAAAAGATCGGTTGAGGAATGAAAAAATTGTGTTCGCTTCTAGTGCAGCTCAATTTAAATACCTAGATTAATAAAGCTATATCTTCAAACGATATTCTTATTAGATCAGTCAATTTTCTACTAACTTACAGGTTTCCCTAATAGTCAACAAAATTTATATTCACACTAGCCGAAACTGAACCGCGTATTGTTATTTCAGTAATTTCGGTAAAATCCTGCAAGACTCTGTGCCGAGGTAGGTAATAGCCTGCAGTAATTAAAGTATTGTTTGCGAAAGCAAGAAGCTGTACCATCCCGCTGCCACGTAATGGGAATCATATTACGTTCACTGCGGGCTGAAACTCTTATTTTCTCTTGTTTCCTTATAGAGGCTTGGCGAGTTTGCTCTTTAACATAAATGTACTAGTACGTAAATTATGTAGTCTTGTGTTGACATTTTAACTTGTTAAGTATTTATTTTTAATTTCTCTAAAGCGGGAACAGTTAATGTTGAATAAAGGAGTCAGAATCGGTAATATGTAATATAATGTGGGCAGAGAGAAGAATGAAGTTACTTGCAGTAAAGAATTAGGACAAATTAAGTTCAAGTTTCATCACGACTATCTACAATCATTTGCCACAGCATAAGGAATATTTATTACCGTATTCAGAACTGTAATAAGTCTATTATTGGACTTAAGGCTGTAATGAAGACATTACGTTGCTGATGCCGTGGATGTTTAATATTGAACTTTAATATTTAGAGTGTTTTCTTTGCTTGTAATACCTTCCTTCTGTCAAAAAATGTCCAGGGATAGCAAAACCTATATGACAACAGAAAAATCGTTATGAAAGCACAGGCAAGAAAATGTATTGTGAACTGAACACCAAGGAGATAAGATTACTTCCTTGCTGCATTGAGCAAATGAATTTGGTATCATCAAAACATACCACAGGGTTATTTGTCAAAAAGCAACATTGGTGAAGAACTTCAGATAACTAAAGCGGAAGAGGTATACAATCTTACAAGTGACATGAATAATGTCAATTAAATATGTGTGTAAATTAGCGTTTTCCAATTTTTCGATCAGTTCCTACTGTTTAAAGTCAATCAATCAATCACTCGATCAATCAAACAGCCTTGAATTAATTTACAAAGAACAGTAACCTAGTTCATGTTTCGAGTAACGCTAAATGAACAAGAACGATTTGCTGCCCATTCTTATTCTTACATAAACATAAATATGACAAATCGTACAACAAAATCATAACTTCTCAGGACTACCTGACTAGATGACTTACACCTTCTGTCTGAATGTGCCAAATTAACATAGCAGGCATCATTATCATCATTCAGCCTAGCTGCGTCCACTGCTGTGCATAGGCCTCCCGTAGTCCAATCCAACGTCCTTGATCATGTGCTGCATTTATCGAGTTTGGCTCTATTCTTTTAATATCGTAGGTCCATCTTGTTGGTAGGCGACTTCTGTTCCGAAAGGCTTCCTGTCGCGGTCTCCACTCCAGAATTAGCCTTGTCCATCGTCCGTCCATCATTCTCGCCACGTGTCCAGCCCAGTTCCACTTTACCGTTGTTATGCGCTCGATTGCATCGGTAACCCCAGACATTCGGCGAAGTCTGACATTAGAGACTCTGTCCCTCAATGATATGCCCAGCATTGCTCTCTTCATGGCTATCTGTGCTACGCGAATTTTATTTATGGTTTTCTTTGTTAGTGTTAAAGTTTCTGCTCCATACGTTAGCACAGGGAGCACACACTGGTTGAGGACCTTTCACTTTAGACAGGTTGGAGTGACCGACTTTATAATGTTGCTCAGCTTTTCAAAACCTGCCCAACTTAAGCCGATTCTTCACGCTATCTCCCGGGTTTGGTTGTCTCTGAGGACTTCATGTCTCAGATATTTATATGAGACGACTTGTTCAATATGATTTAAATCCAGGGAAATTTGTTCACTCACTACCAAATTGGTCATAAAGTGGGTCTTACTAAAGTTGATTTTTAAATCTGCCGTTTCCGAAGCATCACTCAGTCGCCTGGGCATCTCCCTCGCGTCGTCAATTCTGTCTGTAACCAATACAATATTGTCCGCAAATCTCAGGGGGTTCAGTCTCTCACCATTGATGTGCAGTCTCATATCTTCAAAATCGATCTTTTTAAATATGCATTCCAATAGGGTCGTAAAAAGTTTAGGAGATATAACATAGCCCTGTCGCACACCTCATTCAATGGGAAAATCTTCCGTATAGTCATGCAGTTTTATGCAAGCCTTGGCATTTTCATAGACCTTTTTTATGATATTAACGTATCTGTAGCCGATATGGCATTCTGTTACTGCGTACAGCATTTGTTGTTGATTTACCATATCAAATGCTTTTTCATAATCAACAAATATGAGAACCAGGGGTTTGTTGTATTCAATGCATTTCTCGATAAGAGTTTTATTAACTTAGAGATGGTCGTTAGTGCCAAATCCCGATCGGAAACCTGCTTGTTCGCGTGGCTGGTAGAAGTCCAATTTATTGCGATTCACTTGGTAATTATTCGCAAATGTAGAGCAGACTAATGGGACGATAATTTTTAAGGTTTGTTATATCACCTTTCTTATGCATGATTGTTATTACTTCTCGATTCCGCTGCGAAATGGAACATTTATATGTGTTGTTCCACTAATCATGCACCCATTCTAGAGCTTGCAGAGCATTTGATGCAATACAGTTCCGCCCAGCTTTATAGATTCTATTTCAATCTGATTGTCGCCAGCTGCTTTATTGTTTTTCATTTCACGTAGGGCCGCTCTCAGTTCGTCAAGTGTCATATCTGGGATATCTTCAGATCCCTGATTCATTACCGTTGGTATATTGATGTTGCCAACGTTCACATTCGTATTGCTGTAGAGTTCTTGGTAAAAAGACCTAACCACATTCAGAATCTCTTCCTTGTTTGATGTTATGTGTTCGCCCTGTTGTCTTAACTTTTTTATGTTCCTTTTGCAATCCGTGAACGTTCTTCTAATTGACTTCGGACCCTTGTTTCCTTTTATTACTCTAGTCACTTCTCTTGTGTTAAACGCTCTGATATCTTTCCTGAGAGCATTTGATATTTCTCTGTTCAGAGTTCTAAGGCGACCCGCATTTCTAGCATATTTCTCTGGCATTTCTCGTCTTTCCTTCATAAGTCTTTTTATATTTTCATTGAGTTTGTCCTTCTTTATAAAATTTTTCTTTTGATGTTTGTTTTTTGCTTGTAGAACTTCTTCCATAAGGTGGGTGCTTAGCAACTCTACATTCTGTTCTTCTACGGTGTTGAAGGCTTCCATTTGTAGATTTATTTCCCGCTGGAAGTCTATAAGACTTTCAAGGGGTTTCCATTTATTACTCGTTCCCATCAACCTGGACCTCTCTCTTCTTCACGGTGCTCGGCAGCGGGTTTGGTCTTCTCTGCGACAGAGCATTGTGCCTCAGTTTGATTGAAGAGCCCGTACTTACACAAGGTTGATGTCTAACTAAATCACATAATGCTCACCATCTCTGATAGGACTAGACCTACACAAACTCACTGGCTTCCGGTCCGGAGTAATATCCCTCCTACGCCCTGCTTCAATAAATTTCCATAATTAACAACAATCCTAATTTACCCATCCTGCATATGTTCCTGATTTTAATTCGAGATGCCTTGCCTTCAGAACAGCGCAGCTTCTAGAAACTTTGCCTTGATGAGGAAATAGAATAATGATTACACCAGACATGTCCCACCTGAAGTGCGGCAACTCTTTCTACTCGATACAGAGCTTCCAGGATTTGATCTGCCCAGGCAAATCGGGACCATCCCCATAAAATGCCAATATCTGTACCTATATTTTTATTCGAACTTTATCTGATTATGCATTTTAATGCCAACACTAATGGATTATGCTGGATTTATCGCTATTTCCGGTAGTGTAATGCTGATATTTGGAATACGCTTAGTTCGATAAATTGTATAGTGTACGCTGATAGTGCGAGCAATTTTTGAGAAATTAAGTATAGACACGTGTACATTTGCGATATTTGCATATTTAGGGGAAAATCATCAAAGGCAAAATAGGGTTGCGGTCTAAACGCTGTGTGCCATTTCGAACTGGTGTTACTGGATATAATTAATATGACACATACCTAGAGGAAAATAGGCAAATTTATTAGTTTAATCGTAGAAATTATATAAGTATATATGCATAGAGGACTTACTTTATAATAACAAATAATCTATTCTATTATTAATTACCTGCTGTATTCGTATCATTCCTCAGGCCACATCTCTCTGACAACATGGCAGCGTGATGTGGGCATAGCGAGATGAAATATCGACCATTATTTATCGATATTCAGAGATGATTGGAGATTTTTTCGTGTTACTAGGATACGACCGTATTCGTGTTGTGTGCCAGAGTGTCGAAGGAGTAATAAAAACAGTAATATTTTGCCACACACGATTTGCAAAAAAATCCATAATTTTGCTTTGATAAAGCCGTATTCGTGTTGTGTGCCAGAATGTTGGGGCAGTAATAAAAACGACAATATTTTGCCAAATACGTCTTGCAAAAAAATCCATGATTGATGGAGCCGTATTCGTGTTATGTGCCAAAGTGTCGGGGTAGTAATAAAAACAGTAATATTTTGTCAAATCAATTTTGCGATATTACTTTGACAATGCCGAATTCGTGCTGTGTGCCAGAATGTCGGGGTAGTAATAAAAACAGTAATATTGTAAACTACTAGAAACATTTAAACCACTAATTCATTATCACCCTGTCCTAAGTTTGAACTGAATATTATATGAACAGCGCAGGCAATTATGAACCTTAAAGTTGCAATGGTTGGCAGATTTTATGATATAACTAGACAAGCGGACCATCACTCCGCGAAACTTTTGTCTCTCATCTATTCCGCTCACTTACTGCTGTCCACAAGGACGTGGTTGCTATTCTAACCTGATACGAGAAAATTGAATTTGTTAATTTGTTACAATAAAAGCCAATTTGTTTGGATAAACTTTAAATGCACTTTTCTTCAAATTATTACTTTAATTTACTAAATATATAAACTGAAAGATAGCTCAGGGTGTATGGGTAAGGAGCATGTTTATTGAAGTTTTTTTTTCGAGTGCAGTAGTGGTTAAAAAGCGCAAAATAAAAGATTAGAAATTTTAAATAAACAATTTTTATTCCATTTCCTTCTAACAAAAATAAGGTTTACTTCTGTGGAATTATCTTGGTGACATCTACACTTTAATCACCTTGTAGTTCCTCCAAGCTTCTTGGAGAGGGTTACTGGAAATTGCTGTAGTGCCTAGGATCTGTCCTGTGATATCACTGGAAACTGTCCTTGTGATGAACAATATTTCAATAAAAAAAACAATTACAGTAATCAGGTAAGAACAAAAAGTGAAATCGATAAATTCAAACAGATAATCAGAATGCAATTATTTTCTGAAAGCTACTTTTCAACTCAAGCATCAATTCAATTCAAATTAAAGGTAATGATAATTATTCAATTCAATTATTGCCTGAAAGCTATTTCCTAACTCAAAAATCATTTCAATTCAAAAGCAAATGTAACAACAAATTTAGATAGAAATAGAGAAATAAAACATACAAACAATTATGATCTTGTATCGACCACGGTCGAGAAGGGCTTGAGAAGGCGCTCTTTAAATAACAAAGTGACGATAAAATGCTTCTATAGACCGAACAACAACTAACTAAGCTTAACTCTGATTCCCTATATAACTCCTAACATCCGATAACGATACAAGAGAAAATTAGACTCAATCTCCCACACTATAGACAGTTTTGATTATTAATTTCTAAAAATGCTTCCTCTAACTAGAACCTAAATATGAGCCCTATAGGCCAATTTGATCGATTCCATAGTTGGGTTGCTACACTAAATCTGAAATTCAATAACCCTGCTCTTGCAGGATCAACTCCCCTTTTTTCCTCTAAGACAAGAGCCTTAAGCTCCAAAAAACACTATCTTACATATGCCCTACAGACAAAAACATACCCACGGCAAAAGGCAACGTGGTATGTGTGAAACGATAGTAGATAGATATCAGATATTCGCGAGCTTATTCAACATACCCACGGCAAAAGACAACGTGGTATGTGAAACGATAATAGGCAGATATCAGAGATTCGCACGCTTAGCAGCTTTATTCTGCCTACAAACTTTACGATATAGGAAACTAGAAATAAGATCAGATAACGCAAAGAATAAAGAAAAAGTCAAGCCTACCTTCTCTCAAACCTCTCACACTGGTCGTCGGTACAAGACAGATTTTAAAATCCAAACCTACCTTCCACCAGAATCACATCTCAAAAAAATTGCACCGCGCGCAGTCACAAATATTTCACCTTTTTCCACCGTACGAAGCGACCGATTTTAAGCATAAAATATGCTAATGTGAGTTTAAGTTTTAACTAAGAACCTTCAATAATTAATAACCAAACCTAAACATAAATTAAAACAGAACACCGCTCTTAAAGGACCTTATTATAATATAGGGACTAAGACCTATAAACCATTCAAACAACACCTCAAACCGAAAGGACATGTGTGATCTAATAATCGGGTAGAGTATAAACTCAGTATAAACTCAGTCTCAAACCAATAGACGTTGTTATTGTTTTCTCATTAAGTCGTTGGCCAATAGACATTATTGTTTTACCGAAGTGCGAACCAAGGCATGGCGTCACGGATATCACTATACCCTATCCATCGAACGTACGGAGTGATAAATTACCTTACCGCCAGGCGCTTCGCTTCTATTGGTCCGTTTATGGAAGATAAGAGGTCCGGCTTACACTATAATAGCTGACGAAGGCAATGGTCTTCCAATTTATATATGTCTGAAGTTCTGTACCATCTATAAAAATAGATAATATATTGGGTCATAAATTGGTTTATACTAAAACGACAACAAGAAGAAAAAATGTCTCAAATATATTGATGAAAATATAAGATATACAGAATATATCCGAAATGATGTATTTCTTTTAATTGAATTAATTTTTTTACAAAATCCGCACATTTCATCCTTTTAAAATCGATGAACAATATTTATCACGCATTAATGCGTTCCAAGCATCAATAATTTTGATTTGGGGATCAGCGATGTTCGAATTATTGAAATCATTACAAAGGCTTCAAAATAAAATTATTAAATGTATTTAGAAGCTGCCTTACTTAGATCCAGCATTACATTTATATAGACACCCGAGTGCCTTTAGTCTCTAAGAAGACTCCCGCTGTCGTCAGGTACTACGACTCTGTATGAGGCTAAGCGTATCTCTTCGTCTGCCTTTAGGGACATTTTCCCATGTCCAACCATTGTCACGCAATCCCAAGAAAAAAGGCATAGCCTACGGCATGACTTAGGTATCGAGTGATGGGAGATCCATCAGGACATCCATTGCTGCAGGCTGGCTAGCCTTTTAATTTTATACCAGCTTCAGACAGGCGACCTTAAGCTCTACCGCGATCCACCACCACTGACATAATCCTCGGTCTAATGATTGCGCTGTACAGGGTGGCTCGAATTCGTGTCTATGTATGGGGAACTCGAAAACCGTAAGAGATACAGTGTCGGTCAAATTAAGGCAAAATTGCGCATTTAGGTGCCTAGCAATATGCCGTTTAGAAAGTTTTAAAATTCCGAGTATTTCCGGAGATATCCGGAAAAAAACGAAAATTTGAAAATTCGTTTTATTTTTTTCCTGGGCTTATTTGGAAACGGATTTCAAATTGAATTGCACTTTTGCATTGCCACTTTTTCCGCTCTATCTAATGATGGTATCCAGTTTGAAATCCGACGTTTCGTCTTCTAGGGATCATCATCAACTTTCTTTTTTTAAATACGAACTTTATTTTTTTTATCGTTTTTCAGGTGGTATTGGCTTTATTAATATGACTATGCATTTTTAATTTTATTATTTTTTTATTTCTTATTTTTTTTATTTTTATTATTTTTTTTTCAGTATTATATATTTTGCTTCGGCGTAATTTTAAATAATTTAGGGTAATTCCCAACTTTTAACCATTTAAAAAATTTATTTAATAGAGAACATCAACAATTTATAATCATACTACGTAATACTATAGGAACTTTGATGGAAAAACACCTATTGGAATTTTGCTTATAAATAAAATGCACTAAGCAACTTGTTTGAGTAGTAGTTCTTGGCCATATTCTCTTAAAAAATAATTTTACTCTTTTTAATTTTTAATACGGGCTCCAATTTTCCACTTATTGCAAAAAACAAATAAAATATTTTTATAGAATATGAAAATTTCAAAAGTACCTACCTTAAATTATTTAAAATCACGCCAATGCAAAATATATAAAATGAAAATAATAAAAAAATAATAAAAATAAAAAAAAATAAAATAAAAAAAAAATGAAAACAAATACTCATATTAATAACGCCAGTACCATCTGAAAAACGATTAAAAAAATTAAAGTTCGTATTTAAAAAAAGAAAGTTGATGATGATCCCTTAAAGACGAAACGTCGGATTTCAAACCGGATATCATCATTGGATAGAGCGGCAAAAGTGGCAATGCAAAAGTGCAATTAGATTTGAAATCCGTTTTTAAATAAGCCCAGAAAAAAAATAAAACGATTTTTCAAAATTTCGGTCTTTTTCGGATATCTCCGTAAATACTCGGAATTTTAAAACTTTCTAAACGGCATATTGTTAGGCACTTAAATGCGCAACTTTGCCTTAATTTGACCGACCCTGTATCTCTTACGGTTTTCGAGTTCCACATACATAGACACGAATTCGAGCCACCCTGTACAGCCAATGCGCAGCCTTTGGGTTGAGCCCCTACGTTGCAGCCATCACTCTGCTTAGTTGCCAGAATGTGCCACCAACTTTTTAACCATCTCTTCGACCTGAGCTCCGTAAGAAAGCTTGGGTTCATAAGAACTTTTAGGTACTTCACCTCACTCACAGGTCTAAGTGATTCACGATATATTTCTGGAGCTTGTGAAAAAGTTTGTCTTCATTTTTCTCAGATCTCTTTGGCAATATGCCACCTGCATTCCATCACAGACGGCATTAATGCTTTGAAGTGTTTCAGAAAGTATCTGGATTCTGCAGTCTCCTTTCACACTTTATCAAAGTAAATCTATGGTAACATGATTAACTATGTATTGCATATATATTGTCACATAGCATATCAATTAAAATAAAATCACACAGCGGAAAGTTTGAACTTAACCGCAAATCTCAATTATAAATTGTTATTAGCCAAAGTATAAACTGTTATGATTAACCTTGTTGATGATTCAAAATAATAATCAATTTGGGAGTCAACATTTGGTAGAAAAGCCAGCGCAGTGGCCCATACCGGCATACTTTGGTCTCCAGTGCCATCAACCTTTACCTCAACCTTACCTTTAACAAAGACCTATCAGTGTGCTCAACCTTGATTGGGAACGCACCCCTCTGATCAGGCACCTTAAAGTGAACATCTTAAAAATAATAACGCCATAAGACAAAGTGCTGATTAAATTAATGACATATAAAAAGTAAACAACGTCACTAAACTTTTATCCAGAAAAGTTAATCTATCCGCCCTTTAGACCAGCTCCCTTTCTCTCTCTCTGCTGTTCATGTTAATCAATTTCGGGAGGAAAACCTCAGGGGCGTACAAGATATGCATTCCTAAATATTCTGGCAATACTTACAACCTTATATACTCAACCTGAAGTCAATAGATGAGCAATTTTTTTTCATATACCGAGTGTTTCTATCCATCTCTCCCAACTATCTATTTGAGCTACGTCACCTGAAAGGGCACAGTGGAACTGAGACGAACAGTCCTATATGTCACAATATCGCTATTGTAATTTACTGCATTGGTGTTACCTCTGGTAGTTTGACTGGCCATCACTTTTGCAATCAATAAGGGAAAAAGTTTTTATCGATATTTAATTACCTTAAAATAATATTATAAAATGTTTCATATGTTTTTAAGTTTAGCATCATATTTAAATTAGATAGTTTTTAATTCTGCATATATATATTTTTTTAATTTATTTTCTTTCTCGTATAACACAATCAACAATACACGCAAATTCAACTTCACATCAAGATTCATAATACAGTCATTTGCTAGTAGTGTTGCCTGGAAGAACTCGAGTGGACTTGCCGCCAGTCACCTTTTAGGAAAATTTTCTTCATTGATACATGAAGACGCCGCATATATCAGCGCCAGTCCGAATTATCTTTAGGATGGTCCAGATTTGCCTGGGCAGATCAAATCCTGGCAGCTCTGTACCGACAAGGAAGAGCTGCCGTACTTCAGGTGGGACATGTCTAGAGTAACCATTATTCTACTTCCTCATCAAGGCAAAGCTTCTAGAAGCCGCGCTGTTCTGAAAAGAAGGCATCTTCTTCAGCCTTGATCTATTAAAATCAGGAATATCTGCAGGATGGATAAATTAGGATTTTTGTTTATTATAGCAGGGCATGGGAGGGACATTACTCCGGGCCGGAAGTCAGTAAGTTTCTGTAGGTCTAGTCGTATCAGAGATCGTGCGCATTATATGATTTAGTTAGACATCAACCTTGTGTAAGTGCGGGCTCTTCAACCAGAGGTACAATGCTCCGCCAAGCACCGTTAAGTTGCAGCTATTGGCCCCAACTTGCACTGCACAGCTTTTGTATGACATTATTATTTCTTATTCTGAGTTTGGTCGCTATATTCAAGAGGTGCTGATTAAATGAGTGCATTCTGTCCGGGATTCTTCCTAAGTATTTTGTTGGTTAACTGGAAATACGACATTTCCGTCTTTAATGTGCTTGGTTGGAGCCTCCATTTCTTAAAGTAATCATTTAGAATCTATAGGTCGCTAGTTAGTGCAACTAAGCAATATTTAAGATATATTTTCTTAGCTCATGGGGGCTATTGAAATTACCTATATGGATAGCAGGATGGCATAGCTGGAACCCGCTGGCCGGAGTGTTGTTGGAGGCTTTTAGCTAATCGTTACTACCAGATACCATATTCGGTGTGTTATGGTGCCCCCTGGATATTGCTCTTTACATACATTTCCAGACCATATGAGCGATATTACATGGCTCGTCCTCTAGTTGTTTTTTACCATCAGCAAGCGTTTCTTGGACAACCGCTACATCGATGTCGTTTCCTGATAAAATTCTCGAGGGTATTGCATTAAGCTTTGCTTATGCCTGCTGTGTTAATTTGGCACATTCAGACAGAAGGCGTAAGTCACGTAGTCAAATAGTCCTGAGAAGGTAAGATTATGTTGTCGATTTGTCATATTTATGTTTATGTGAATCAAGCCAGGAGATCTAAGGATAAGAGTGGCTTCCAAATCATCCTAGTTGATTTAACGTTACCTATGACGCGAACTAGGTTACTCTTCTTTTTAAATTAACTAAAGGATTTTTTACTGATCGATTGATTGACTTTAACCAGTAGGAACTGATTGAAAAATTGGACAACACTCATTTTATACCTTTATTTGGCATGTCTCTTGCAAGATTGCATACCTCTTTCGTCTTTAATCTTAGAAAGTTCTCCACCAATGTTGCTTCTTGACAAATGAGCATGTGGTATATTTTAGTGATACCAAATAAATCTGCTGAATGCAGCAATCTTAACTCATTAGTTGCTCAATTCACAATACAATTCCTCGTTAGAAACTCTTTCCATTTCTTCATTTATAACTATCTTTCTATTCCATATCGGTTTTGCTCAATTGTACAGTGTATAAAAAGGCCTGTATTTACTTGACCGTTTATATATTAGAAAATATCAATTTATAGTTGAGATTCAATGTAAAATTCAAACTTTTCATTGTACGATACAGATATATCTACAATTTGCGTAAGTATCCGGCATTAAACCATTGTATTTATATGTAACATTAGATATTTAACAGACATCTTCATCCTTCGCAGCATAAACGTGCTCTTATGCAACGTATATTTCGGAACTTGCATTATCTTACAATTACACGATGCATGCTTTCATATTTGCGTTATTGTTTATATGCCTGAATAAACCTCAATAAGGAACTACATTCTGTACAATGTTCATGTTACATGAGCCCCATTAAGCTGATTTATGTCGATACTTCATCAAACTTAATATTTTAAAAGTAACCCGGTAGATATAGGCAAGCTACACCAGCACTTGCCATTAAAGTTAGAAAGGCTTTCCGAAAACAATGCCTTGTATCATATGATGGTTTGCTCGATATTAGTAACTTGTGCGATTTTACTGAGCATCCTCTCACAACTGTTTATACAACTTAAATTATGATTGGTAAGCTTTAGTCAAGAAAAGAAGAAATTTCCAAAAATACCATTTAACTTTTCTTATTTACTTAACGTATGTATTTTTGAATCGATAGTTTTGATGAGTAGAATATTATTTGTGGTTTAATTCACTACGATGAATACTTATTCATCGATATTACAAATACATTTTTAGTATTTCCTTTGTGTCGGTTTATTTCTATGCTAGTGTTGGGAAAACACCCCAACAAGTGTATTAACTTGTCGTTTTTCACTGTATAGTTTGGTGATAACACCCTGTGTGTCCGAGCCATAATTAAACTACGAATTTATATCACCATATTTATATCACCCCAGGTAAACGGAAATTTGTGCATTTAAAACATTGTATTTCAGTTACTCCTTAGTCCGAACCTGGATTTTCGGTATAATAGATTTCATTATATGAAACAATCGCGAAAAGCAAATTGTCATTCTCTATCAAGGAAAACGTTTTTAAACATTTAAATTTAATACATTATGTTTGTCTCTGTCGATGCTGTGTAAGCAACAATATGTGAAGTAAAGAAAGAACATTTTCTACCCTCTCAAATACATCCCGCGCATTTTCCCACTCTATTTCAGTTTGTCGCGTGCCGGTAGGAAAAATTCAATTGAGTGAAGTAAAATCGTTCACTCGAAAAACAGCTAGAAAGTTGAAGCTCCGTTAGTGCCAAAATCTTTTTGGCCATTTTCTCATTTGTTTGCACAGATATTTAGATAATATTTTGTGTGTTCTGTTCTCTTTATCCAAGCCTGAATAAATAACTCCTTTTGGGTATTTTAACTAATTTTTTAATGCAAATACACTCTCGTGAAGATAGAAGAAGGTAAAATGGCGGATTGAAATTTGTAAGTAGACAAATCTATTCTTCTACTCGAGATTCGAATCAAATGTTCGAAGTCTTACATCCCTGGTCAAGTTAAATGGAGAGAATCGAAGAAGACGTATAGCACAAGGTATTTAGTGTAAACGGAAAGGCTGTAATTTGAAATTTTGAATTAACAGAAAGCTTAATTAAGTTTAGTAAACAAAGAAGTTCTTTTTAAATTTAAATAATCAAGATATTTAGTTAGACATTTAATAACAGTTAACCTTATGTACAGTACCCATTTAGTTTATGTGTGAAAGGATGAATGGTTGAAAGTAGTTAGAAATTATTGTATATATTAATAATATTTAATGCAAATTAATTCTTGCATTATTAAAGTACGTAATACCTAAAATAAATGTTTGAATTCACGCCCTATGAATAAAACCCCCACCACCATATTTTAATACAGTCCACTAATTAAAGTGGTTAATTATAAAGTTAATTACCACCCCCACCTTTGTTTAATTGTTTATCCCGACCAGCTAGATAAAATACATTAAAACTGATACGAACTTACTTTTAACAGTAACTTTTGGATATAATTTTAAAATAAAATGGAAAACAAACACTTTTTTATCAGAAAATATTTGTTGTTGAACGGAATATTATGTAATACTCCTGATACAATAACGGTTTGATTGATATATTTGCGGCACTTATTGCTCGCGCTGCAACTTTCGCATTAAAATACAATTATATATAATTGATTTGTATTTAATGATATAATGATATGCACATCCTACTGGGATATATGTTTAATGTGTTATTTTACGTCATTTAATAGTAATTAGCGGATAAACATCGTTTAATTTCACATGCGTGTAAAACAAAAACTATAGGTGCAGCGTACCTCAGGAAATGTTCCGAAAAGTGTAAAAATATGTTTTCTCACCCCCTTATAATCTAGGCAAGTCAATAAGCGTAAAGAGACAATTTATTAGAGATACTAGAATACCAGGAAAAGATTGGACGAAGTTGTTTTTAAACAAAAATAAAAGTTCGGCTCCAAGGAAAGCACCCATCTGCTTTCCTTCATCTTCATCGTCAGGGACTTAATGAACTTAAAGTAAACAAATATTTTCCGTTGTTAACACAAGTCTGACCGCAAAACGATTTATTAAATAAATCCCTGCTGCTACTAGCGAGATCGGAGTTTCAGGTTTTCGAGCAAAAGCAATTTACCCAATTAAATCCTCTGCGATACCAGATCGTGCATTTCTATCATGTATTCCAATGAATTCATCTTCCAATATCAACACAGTACCTGAACCGCAGAGGCACGAGACTGTTGAAGCAAATCAATCGGTTATTCTTTTAAAACCAGATTCTGCACAACTTCTTCTTCATGTATCTGATAGTCCTAATTGGACATCCTCTAAGATTCTTCATGTTATCTCACCAATTCCAAAAATTGCAAGTTCAAAGAATCCTAAAGGAGAATCCCAGCAATATCGCACAGGGATTTGAAATTTTTTTTCACCAAATGAATATGTTGGTTGTGTGAGGAGTCCCTGCTCGGGCGCCAAATTTGTGAGGCGTTTCTCGTTAGGCTCTTCTTTGCTTCTGCATACTATGCTATTTCTTCTGCATATCATGCTATTGGACTGCATAGTTTAACCATTACGTCATCCAATGGTTGGTTCTCGGGCGCCACCGCATCTGGATTATAGTGGTAGAGGGCCCACTCCGCACCGGGTTGCTTTTAGACAGTGGAGAAACGGCGAACTAGGGGTCAATCTTGAATGTTTGCGTGGTTGCCGGCTGCTTTCACAATTTCACTTGCTTAACTTAACTTAATAATAGCAGGAAGGGATTTAGAAAGAAAACACACAATTTCAAAATACACCTAATACAGCATCTCTATTTGCCAACTGGAAATATAAAGAATGGTGATTTCCAAACCCTGATGACCTATGCTAACCTAACGTTGCAACGTAAGAATTATTCTTTACTAATACAACCTACCTAAACCGAGGTTAACCTAAACTATCAATTCTTAACTAAAAGGTTACTCTAATGCGACTTATGCTTAACCCAAAAGATAAAGAAACGAAAATATTGCCAGAGGGGGGGTATGGTATGCGAAACGTAACGGAATGACATTGACATTGAGAAGAGAAACAGAGCCGCGATATCAACTCTTAAGGAACGGTACTACTACGACGAAGCTACTTGGAATATGGTATCCACGAGTCCACGGACAGGCACTCGAATGACGGTCCAACATCGGTCCAACGTAGCTCCTCTGACTTGGTCCTGACGGATATGGATATACGCGGCCTGATGCTTAGAAGATTACGGAAACATGTGACGATAGCGTTAAGGTTCGGATAATATCTGACATAAGGATGACGACGATACATAGGATACGGTGCGACATTAATAAACGACCTGACGAGGCTTCCTGCATACATGGAATATAAAACCCGGATTGCGCGTGCGCGGATACGTCATTGCTTTCCGGTCGTGCTTCGCTACTACGATTTTACGCCGTCGTGGAGGCGGTAGGCTAGTTAAGCAACGGGGTAGGTAGACTAAGTGTGAGAGAGAGCTTGTAAAGATAGAGCCGACCGGAATGGAAAGACCGAGGCCGGCTTGTAGTGTAGAGAGAGAGAGAGCATGTGTAGTGAAAGAATAACTGATCGGAATGGAAAACCGAGACCAGCTTGTGTAATGTAAGGGGGTGAGAGAGATGAGGAATGGAGGAAGGTGGGTTGAGTGTGAGATAGAGCTTGTAAAGATAGAACCGACCGGAATTGAAAGACCGAGGCCGGCTTGTAGTGTAGAGAGAGAGAGAGTGTGTGTAGTGAAAGAATAACTGATCGGAATGGAAAACCGATACCAGCTTAGTGTAGTGTAAGAGGGAGAGAGATATACCTACAGTAATACCTATATAGCAGCAGCGAAGGCGGACAAGAAAGGCGGCGACGATGGCGGTCTGCTGAAGGCGGCTGTCATGGCGGCGACCTGCAGGAAGCGTCGTGGGTCTGGCTCAGCTTGGCGGCCTACATTGGCGGTAGTGGTGGTCCTCTTCCTCTGGTCTGGGCTGGGCTGGGCTAGGCGGCTGGCTGGCGACGTCTTCTTCGAGAACCCGGGTGGGCTCTGCCTGTTCAGCGCGATGCAGCCCGGTTTTGTTACCTCGACGCGTAGTGGGGGATCACGTCATCGGCCGGCCGATGAGTGGGGACATTCACGCGCACGGTGCTGCGACGGAGATCGCGACGTTCTACCGGTACCGCGCGAGTACTACGGAAAATGTGAAAACCGAGTTCCCTGCTTTTCGCGACGGAATATTTTATTGAACTGAGTTTAGAATATTTAAATTATATTTTACGAAAAAGAATGATGTGAATAGCTCGTAAAATAAGAAAGTTAATCCGGTTTGCATACCATTCCCCTAAAAATATAGTAACTTCGTTACAGTTGTTTAGAGCTCAATGAGCTCACTAATTCCAATCCAAACCGAATGTAATGCCTTAACACGTTTGGTGCTGATTGACGGAAATTTCCGTCACGCCCCAGTCATAGAGTGTGCGCATGAGGAACCAGTCTTTCCTTGCCCGTGCGCGTTTAAATGAACCAGTCAATTGTGAGCATTGCCTGCAAGTGTTTATAGTACACGGGAGGGCCACACATGAGGTTTAATAGTGGCGGAAATTTTCGTAGCATTCTTATCGTGTTTCTTGCTCTGGGTGTACGTGGCCGAAAATAACAGCTAAACGTAAACATTGAAAACCTCTGACTGAAAATGAGCTGAAAAGACTTTTTATGGAATCGTATGATGATATATCTGATTCATGTGAATCTAATACTGAAGAAGACGATGGTTGGATCCCGACGAATGACTCAGAGGCGGATGAGGAGGATGCTGAACCAGTGGTACAAGATAATGAAAAAATGTTTCGTCTTCGTCTAAGCCACTCAGATTATACCTATCACTATGTCTATAAGTTCCAGTTCCTCTGTTCCTAGCATCTACCAACGGAGCAATATTTTTTGTTTTTATTCAGGTAGGGATCCATTTTATTTGTTCAGTCTTTTAGTGACCGACGCGTTCTACGAGATGATGACCACTCAAACAAATGAATGGCCCGAGCATATATAGCTGACACAATCAATTTTCTAGAATTGCCAGGTGAAAAATATGTTAGAGCAAACAAGTTTCGCAGTTTCTCTATTTCTCCGGCAAAAAAGAGAAAATGTTTCATAATCGGGAAGTGATCCAATTGAAAAAGTGATATATCTTCTAAGGCCTCCAACTATCTTTTATTTACTGGATTGAATTAACAACCAAAAAAAATCAGAAAAGTCGTAATATGTTCAGCGTCAATGTCAAATTGAATAAGTCAGTACAAAACTGAATATTAATTCCATCTCTGTGTAAGGAAAATACATTTCCAGATGGTTGTGAAAAAAAATGCAATACTCATAACTACTCAGTTCCCTATCGCCAATAAAGCCAAACATGTTTGAAAAACGTATGGTAGTGAAAATAATAATGGTCCTTTTAACAACTATCAGTATGGATTTAGAAGAGATAAACAAGCTGTACTGAAGATACTAATCCTTGTTTCTGGCATTTTGCGGGTACAGTCAAATTTTTTAATGCGCCGACCATGGCTTTTATATATCAGATGGTAAGAGTGGCTAGGGTGTCACTTATGCAGAGAGCTACTACTATGGATGTACCACAAGGGTCAGTGTTGGGCCCTATTATTTTTCTGATCTATACGAATGGCCTTCCGCATGTGAAGCGCTAGCCAGGACAATACCAATACCAATATCAATACCTCCTGGCGTTCGGTATATGCTTTTCAATGATACTCTGGATAGACCACTGGAGGAGTCACTGGCAAAATAGCGAAGAACTGAAGAGAGGTTTTACTTAAATGCTACTGCTGAAAGATGGTAAGATCAAAGAAATAGTGCTTTCTATGAGAACCTTGGTTAGTGGGGTAAATAATCCTCCGGAAATTAAGTTCAAGTTCTTGGCTGTTTATTTCGATCAGAGGTTGCAGTGGGGTCAGCATGTTGATGAATTGGCAACTAAATTGAATATAAACTTGTATGTTTTGAGAAAAGTGAATGTCACAGCTGACTATGAAGAACTGTGTATTTGCCACTTTCCACTCACACGAGTTCTATTCAATCCTTACTTGGGAATATTCTTCCGAAGTACATCAATATTTCCGCATTCAGCTTAAAGGTGTTCATTTGATGACAAGAATTGCAAACATATGTTCTCGAGCCTTGGGTAGCTTACTGTGGCATGTGTTAATACCAGAATGTGTGCTGTTTGTTAAGCAGAATAAGAATTTGTATAGGGCTCATGAGGATGTTCATAACTACAGTACCGTGAACTTGATACCTGCATACTACTATTTGAGAGAAGGTATCACGATGGTTCAGGGTATTGGGCTGCAAAGTTTTATAATGCACTACCTGATAGTGCTTAAGCTCTACTAGTGCCAGAAAGGAGGGTCAACGATTTGCTAAAGCGAACGCTTTCTATTCCCTTGCTGATATTTTTTCTAAGCAGCTAACTTTTGCTGGTTAGATATTTTTACTGGCTCCTTTCACACATAGACTGACTAACTGGAAGAATATCCTATTCAAGATCATCATCAGTCAACCATCTCGTGTCCACTGCGGGACGTAGGTCTCTCTCATTCTTCTCCATGCATCTCGGTCCTCTGCTGCCTGCATCCAGTTGCTGTGACAGCGTTTCAGATGATCGGTCCATCTTGTTGCTGGACGGCCTCGGTTTCGGTAGGCTTCTTGTCTCGGCCTCCACTCTCATATTCGTTTTGTCCATCTGTTGTCCGTCATTCTGGCGACATGTCCTGCCCAATTCCACTTGAGAGTTGTTATCTTCTCTATCGCGTCCAGAACTACTGTTCGGCGTCGAATTTCTCGGTTTGGAATTCGTTGTTTGAGAGAGATACCCAACATGATGCGTTCCATAGCTCTTTGTGCTATGCGAATTTTGTGCACTATTTTGTTCGTAAGTGTCAGGGTCTCTGCTTCATAGGTAAGAACTGGCAGCACGCACGGATTGAATGTTTTGCTTTTAAGGCTTACTGGGATATCTGATTTGAAATCATAATTAAGTTTGCCGAAAACTAACCAGGCCAATCTAATGCGGCGATTTAGTTCGATGGTTTGGTTATCTCTTCCAAGGTAAATCTCGTGTCCAAGGTATTTGTAAGAAGTAGTCTGATCGATGGCTGCTCCAGCAATGTTTATGCTTTCGCTGAGTATTAGATTAGTCATAATTTGTGTTTTAGACTGAAAGTCCTAATTCTAGGTAGGAGCAGTGGAGCCTGTTCAGTAAGTCTTTAGCTTCGTCTATACGGTCCGTTATTAGTACAATATCATCCGCAAATCGAAAGTGGTTTAGATTTTCTCCATTTATATTGATACCTTTTTCACTCAGATTTGCCCTCTTGCATACATACTCCAACAGTGTGGTGAACAGTCGTGGTGAAATGGTGTCTCCTTGTCGAACCCCGCGTTGTATGGGAAATTTTTCAGTTGGTCTATCGTCCTGGCTAATACTTGCTGTGGCGTTCCGATATATATGTTTAATGATGTTTGTATATCGGTGGTCTATACGACATTCTGTTAAAGCTTCCAGCATTTTTCCGTGACTGATTGTGTCAAAAGCCTTTTTGTAATCCACAAATATCAGTACTAGAGGCTTGTTGTATTCAACACACTTTTCTATCATATTTTTTATTGCCAATAGATGATCACTTGTTCCATATCCAGATCTAAAGCCTGCCTGTTCTCGTGACTGATAGAATTCTAATGTATTTTCTAGCCTTTTTGTCAGAACTTTGGTGAATAATTTGTAGATTTTTGAAAGCAGGCTGATCGGGCGGTAGTTTTTGATGTTCCCTTTCTTATGCAATAGGATAATTACTGCGTTATGCCACTGAGTTGGAGTTATTGCTTCAATTAGACATTTATTAAAGAGTCTTACTAGAGCCTGTAGGAGTTTTGTCCAAGGCCAATTTCATAGCCTCAACCATTACTCCATCTTCACCAGGAGATTTATTGTTTTTCATTTCATGGAGTGCTTTTCCTACTTCATTCGATGTTATGTCTGGAATTTCTTCAGAGCCTTGGTTCATCACTTGGGGCAGTGTGTGATTTTCAGCACGCTGTCTCTGTTCTTCATACAGCTGACGGTAAAAGTCTTCTATAACGTTTAGAATGTCTTCCCGGTCGTAAATAATTCGCCCTTGACTGTTTTTTAATCGATGAATGGTTTTTCTTCCAGTGGACATATTTTGTCTAAGGACTTTTAGGCTTTTGTTTTCTTCAATTGTCCTTGCTATCTCTCTGGTGTTATACTGTCTAATGTCTTTTCGAATTTCCTTCTGTATTTCCTTATTTAGGTGTTTCAATAGCTCAAAGTTTTTATCGTATTTTTGCTTTAGTTTTCTTCTTTCATCCAAAAGGTTCCTGGTATTTTGACATAGTTTGTTATTTCTGTTTTCCACTACGGTACAGCATTCTTTTTCAGCTTTTATAGCATTTACTATATTTTTGTTCATTTCTTCTATGTCTGTTTCTTCCATGTAATCTTGTGCCGCCAAATTTCGGGTCACGACTTGTTGATATTTTGCAATGCTCTCTGGCGACCTCCACTTTTTACTCTTATTTTTAAGAATCATTTTTGTTCTTTCCTTCCCAACATTAAAGCATGCCTTCGCTCAGATCATTCTGTGGTCGCTTCCGACCGAAATTTCATTCAGTACCGTTATATCCTGAATGATATCCTTTCCCTTTGTGATTATGAAGTCAATTTCGTTTTTAGTTTTTTCGTTTGGGCTCATCCCAATTTTTTTTGAAAAAGCAGTTCATTGCAAAAAGATTTTCCTGATGCAAAAAGTCCAAAAGTCTTTCTGCCCTTTCGTTTTTTTCTCCATAGCCAAAGTTTCCTAAAGCGGTTTCTGGGTTATCCTGCTTGAAAACCAGCTTAGCATTGAAATCTCCAATTACCATTGCAAAGTGTGTTTGTGTGGTCTGCAAGGCTATTCTGGCCGACTCATAAAAATCTTCGATCTCCTCGTCTGGATGACTCGTTGTTGGTGCATATACTTGTATAATTTTGAGGTTATATCTTGGATTTAATCTGAGAACCAAATAAATAACTCTGGGTGATACACTTTCAATCTTCTCTAGGTTGAGTATATGTTTTTTATGAATGAAGAAGCCGACACCGCCATATGATGAGTATTCCCCTCCTCTGAAGTGGAACTTGTGGCCGGACCTCAGAGTGATCTGATCTCCTCCTCTACGTTTCACCTCGCTAATACCGACGATATCCCATTTGATGTTATTAAGTTCCTCTTCCATTTCTAATAGTTTTGCTTCTGATGATAGAGTTTGGACATTATATGAGGCTATATGCATAATTTGTCTTCCTTGGTGGCCTGATCTTTTCCGGGGATTCTTAGCACCCTCTGCTCCAACTCTGTGCTGACCGCCACCTTGGTCAGGGACATTGGAGCCGCCGGAGACTGAGGGCCGTGTGTAGGATGTATCCTCTATGAATGAATGAATGAGGGGAAACTTTTGGCCTTTTTCACTACCACGCTGGCCAGTGCGGGTTGGTAGTGGGTCTTCTTGAAAGCAACATTTCCTTGTGTCCCGGTGAGATGGTTATACCTCCATGATCGGTAGACAGCGCCTCTTTTGTTTTCTGGCAGGGTGCACCGGAAGATGACCGAAGTCATCGCTCGAGCAGGCGAGGTTGTCGTTTGGGTTGGCTTATTTTGACCAATATCTAGCCATCACCCCTTGCACCCCTATTCAAGATACTTAATGATAAATATTAAATTAATCAATAAATAACACCCAAAATTAGAAAAAACACAGAAATATTAGCAGCGCAACTCGTGCATTTCCGTAGCTTTATTGCAGTAAATTAAGGATCGTTTGTACAATGCTTCGACTAGGATATTCATAGAAAATTTATCAAATCAGACATATTTTATCCTTCAGAATATATTATACCGAGAAATGCTGAATGTGTGTGTGTAACGTTGTCGAACACGCGAATCTCTGGAATGGCATGCAAAAGAGATGATTTGTTGAATTTTTGAGAGGTTTTGATAAGCATTATTCTCTTGTAGCTGGCGGGAATTTATCTTGGCTCAACTTATAACAAATGGAAGAGAATTAGACGTCTTGAAGCAGTCTACTTTTTGTAATGTCCACTTAATATTAGATGATGCTTGGATTGAAATAAAATTGTTAGATTTGTGGCTACATCTTTTATGATGATTTATTTAAGAAGTATTTATAAGTTAGGCGATTACCTCTATCAACGATTTATAATATGAACTCTAAAGTGGCTAATAAATAATTGTTTGCATATATTGCATATTGCATATTTTTGAATGTAAAGATATACATATAAAAATGCCGGGTTGATCTGGGACATTCAAATTTCTCTCCTTAAATATGTCCGTAAATACCCGTATTTTATTACTAGATGTCGCCCAGCCTTAAAACTATTAGCCTAATACGATCCTTTACAGTCCTGCGCCGCTATGCTATATTAGCCGCTTCTGATTGATGGGTTAACTCTTCACGCACGCCCTTCATTCACTTCGCTCGATCCGGGGCGCAACAAGACAAAACTAACTGAAACTAACCCAAATTTACAAAATGAAACAAACATAACCTTAAAAAAAAATAAACACACATTTCTTGCCCCCGAAGGGAATTGAATGCGGTACGTCTACATTCCAAACGCAGAATCTGACCCCTAGACTAACTGGTCCTGGTGGAAGCAATTGACTGGACTGTAGATAAACTGAAAGAGACTTTAATCCACCAATCAGAAGGGGCTAAAATAGCATAGTGGCGTATGACTGTAAAGGATCTTAAAATGCGAATTATTATAGTGCAATACAATTCTCCGACCAGCTGTTACTAGTTGCTGAAATGTTGTAACCATGAACCCTGTTTTGTAATAAATAGGCAGCATGGAGGTTTATATCACTGAATATAAAGAAATCTGGGAAATTATGCCATATCTCCCTATCCTTACCTAACATATAGCATTTTCAGGTCTTTAAAATAATTAGACTGATTCATAAACGTAGAAAGAAGGGAAGGGTAAATGTTATCCCAAAAAGCATATAACGACGTCTTTCAATAAATGATACTTGTCACTTCCCTCGCTTGAAGCATAAAACCATACTTCTTTATGGCAGTGGCACACACACTAAAGGGAGATCCTATGGCACTCGACGAGCGGTGCGTGTGCGTAGATGTTAATTGACACGGTTCTCGAATAGATGTAGGTTGTAATTAGGAGGAAAAAGATGTCCTCGGCGTGAGTCCCACAGTGACGCAGTGCACCAGACAAAGGAGTCATCGGTGTTTCCAGTTGTATGACGAACAGGTGCGCTCTTCCCGTCTGTCGGGACTGTCTGACATGCGCTGCTGGGGGCGAGATGAGGAGACTATCGAGATCCCGAGTCAACTGGAGGTCGCCGACGAGACGCACAGTCCTCTTCTGAATGGAATCCAGCAACTTTAGGGTGTGCCTAGGTGCGACACCAAAGATGTGTGAGCAATATTTTAAGCACAATCTTATTTGCGGTTTGTAGAGCAAGAGCTGCTGCAGTGTATATAGTTTTTCTTGCGAAATAGCGCATCATGTTTTGCGAGGCTGATTTTCCGATTTTAGCAACTTGTTCATGTCAGGACATGTTGCTATTTACAGACGCAAAAGGCATCCGGACCGGACGGAATACCTGCCATCGTGCTAAAGAACTGCGCCAACGAACTAACACCTGTTTTTTCCAGGCTTTTTTCTCTTTCTTACAGAAAAGGGATTTACCCATCCTCTTGGAAAGTCGCTCGAGTGCAACCTGTTCCAAAAAAAGGCAAGAAAACCACGCCCTCAAACTATCGCCCGATTGCCTTGCTTCCAATAATCTCCAAACTCATGGAACGTGTAGTCAACCAGCAACTACTCAAGTACCTCGAGAGCAACATAATAATCAGCGATAATCAATACGGCTTTCGCAAAGAGAGATCGACAGGAGATATATTGGCCTATGTCACTCATATATGGAGTAGGGCAATTGAAAACTACGGAGAGTCTCGAGCGATTGCGTTGGATATTTCAAAGGCATTCGACAGAGTTTGGCATGACGGACTGCTCAACAAACTGCCGTCCTTGGGACTGCCCGCCTCTCTCTTCAACTGGCTGGCCAGTTTCCTTAAGAACCGATCCCTACACGTTGCAGTCGATGGACACATCTCGGACACATTCACCATTAACGCGGGCGTGCCTCAGGGCGCAATACTTTCACCAACTCTGTTCCTCATCTATATTAATGACCTGCTGATCGAAACGAATAATCCTGTTTACAGTTTTGCAGATGACAGTACCCTTGTCTCCCACTTTAGATCAGAAAAACCCTTACCAGCGACTGAGACTCATCACCGCAGACAGGAGCAGATTACAGCAATTAATCAAGACCTGGAGAAAGTTCAAACTTGGGGCGTCCGAAATTTGGTCCAGTTCAATGCAGCAAAGACCCAAGCAGCAACGTTTACTAAGAGGACCAATACAGCGGGCCCTGACATCATTATGGCAGGATCGACCATTCCTTCATCCTCGTCAATCGGGCTGCTGGGTGTCTCGGTCAACAGCAATATGTCATGGCATGACCATGTTGCTAACATCGCAAAATCAGCCTCCCAGAAGCTTGGTGCGCTATTTCGCAACAAAAAACTCTTATACACCGCAGCAGTTGCTCTTGCTGTACAAAGCGCAAATAAGACCGTGCTTAGAATATTGCTCACATATCTGGGGTGTCGCACCAAAGCGTACCCTAAAGCTGCTGGATTCCATTCAGAAGAGGGCTGTGCGTCTCGTCGGCGATCCGGAGTTGACCCGGAATCTGGATAGTCTGGAACATCGCAGACATGTGGCCGAGATGTCTCTGTTTTACAGATACTCTCACGGCAGATGTTCCCAGGATTTGGCCCGCATAATCCCGCCCCTGGCAACTCCTGTCAGGCAGTCCCGACAGACGGCAGGAGCGCACCAGTTCGTCGTACAACTAGAAACACCTAGAACATCGCTTTACCAGAACTCCTTTGTCTGGCGCACTGCATCACTGTGGAATTCACTTCCAGGACATCTGTTTCCCACTAATTACAACCTGCAAATATTCAAGAACCGTGTCAGTCAATATCTTCGCACACACACCGCTCGTCGAGCGCCATAGGATCTTCCTTTAGTGTGTGTGCCACTGCCATAAAAAAAAAGACACCCAGTAGTTTGAATGACGAGGATGAAGGAATGGTCAATCCTGCTATAATGATTTTAGGACCTGCCGTATCCTGGTAAACATGGCTGCTTGGGTTTGTCCTGCATTGAACTGATCAAATTCATGTCGTTTCAAGTTCGAACTTTCTCCAGATCTTTATTAATTGTTGTTATCTGTTGTCAAGGGCCGATTTGTCGGTAATATTTAAACATCGCTGTCGTCTTTCAGTATTTCAAGTGCGATTGGGTATGTTTGCGAAATGCCCTCGTAGTTTCGTCGGATTGTGCACCGCATCGCTTGGTCCGATTCGATGGAAATTAAAATTTACGTCGCTAAACAAATATCAATTTAGAACCAATTGTATTTGGCGCGTAGGGGACCTACGAGACTGCAGTCTGCGTTTCCGCTTCCAGTTAGCTATGAAACCGTGAAATATAGCCATGTCGCTGTGGATGTTGAACCGCGTGCGCAATGTTGGACTTATGTTGGACATATGTTGACCGTGTGATGTGTGGATAAATTTATATTAGTCAATTGTAATTTTTAGATGGGAGAATTTTGGAGGAAGTTCCTTGGCTTCCGGAAAGTGTCGTGCAAGCTACTCTACGTTCGTTTGCCTTTCAAAGTGGTTTGATGTCGGTTGGAAGTGTGATTTAGTTTGCCTTTTGTAGAATTTTTCCAATCGACCCAGTTTTTTTGAGTTTCAAGCCTTGCATGTACCTTATCCTCAATTAGTTAATTGTTGGTGCATGCAACTCATTCCGTAACGGGATTTAGTACTGCTTTTTGTCAGGTGAGTTGACTTCGTTTTTTTTTTGTGTGTCGACCATTTTGTGGAGCCAACTCTAATTCTTTTTAATTTCCCTTACAGAGGCTTTTTTCCTCCATTAATTAAGGCAGCCTGGAGGTTCCAGCCTTAAGCAGCCGATAGACCCTTTTCACAGGTAAAAAGATTGACTTTTTTTCCCTGATTTTTTTCCCTTTTCCCCGTGATAATTTATTTGTAATTGCTTTGAGTTGAGTTTTTTTTATTTGATTATGAGTTATACGCGGAACCTTAAATATATTGATGTTTCGCAGGGTTCTACTGACGGGACACTTCTACTGATGGGATACTTCTACCTACGGGATACTTTTACCAACAGGGTACTTCTACTGGTGAGCTCTACTACGCCTAACTAGAGTCAAGTCCTCGGCTGGTCTTTCTTGACCGAGTCAACTACACGTAGAGTCATCCCTTCCTTCCTTCTACCCTTCTTCGGTTGAGGAAGTAGCTGATTTCTGTGATCAGTCCCCACTGGAGCAGCTGTCTTCGGATTGTAAGAAATCTGCTTTCTTTTACATATATGTTTCGTTAATCGCTGACTAGTGTATACCGGGCTAATTGCGTACGAGTCGTTATTTTTTCTCCTTACCTTTTTTTACCTAACATTATTTTAACTTCTATTTATTAAATAAGGTATATTTTTCAGAGGGACCTTCTGTTTGCCTCATATGTTTTTTTACCTAAAAGTTTGCTTGATTGCTTTTAACGTACATAAAGTCGTTAAAATTTCGGAGTGAATATTAATATATCTGGTCAACTGTGTTAGCTGAAACATTCTAGTTTATCCTAATCGAACTTTCAATTAACTAATTCAATAACGTTATAAGTTGTATTTTTTTTTCACGGTCAGTAAATTTTAGATACTCCGGTCTAGTGGACTTTGCGTTATTCATTAAATTGTCTCATTTTCTTTTACTAACCGTCATAAGTAAGTTACTCTAGACACGTTACTTGCGTTTAATTCAAAACATTTTATTCTTTAAAAATTTTAGTCGATTTATTGTTTCAATAACGCTCAGTCACACTAGTTATTTTAATTACGCGGGCGATTACCAACGTAATATAATACCTATATATACACATAAATAGTTAGTAGTATAACTTCGTGTAAGCGAATCATGATTCGGCTTTTCTAGGGACTTTAAGTGATTATTAATTTGCGTTACTGGATTTTTTTTTCGTAATTATTAAGAGTGATTATTTGATGGGTGCGCAAATTATCAATACTGTTCGATAGCGTTATTTCCAAAAATAAGTTCTCTTTAGCTATACGTCAATAACAGATTGACTCAGACGTTTAAATTCACAGTACAGCAAATATTTTGAGGATTTACTAGGCAAATCATTTGTTTCTTTTCATTGGGTAACCAAGTAAATTTAATCGTTTTTACTTTATAGTCGTTATTGTCAGGCATAAGTCAAGTGTACCGGGGTACCACGATTGTTAGTAGGTTATTTTTGTTCTAATTAATCGACCTTTCCACTCAGTGGTTATTTTTTATCTTTATAAGACTATTATAACTAACCAGTTTTCCTAGGTAATAAAACCAATCCTTGTTTGTTTATTTGCCTGTTTTATTTAATTAACTCTTAATAAGGATTCCAAAGGACATGCCCGCTTCAGTAAGTATCTGCTTTTTTTTTATTATTTGCTCTCAATAATTGAAACGTTTTTGATTTACTTTTGATTAATATTCGAATATTTGTTTATCACTTACTTTAGTTATTTTTGATTAATTTTTGAGCATTCGTTTCTCACCGACTTAGTTTTTCGGTTGATTTGGGTACTTGCTTATTGTCGACTTTGATTTTTGATTAATTTTTTTTCGTATTAAGCAACTAAAAATACAATATTTTTTATTCTTGAGTTGTTTTCGTATCTTGCGTTGTTTTCGATAAAAAAAGTAAAAACCGGTTTATTACATTTACAAACTTTTTTGATAAAATCGATATTTTTATTTATATCTTAAATATGCTTTTACCGATTTTGTTTAAATTTAATAGGGTTATCTGTAGTAATAGGCGGCTCATTTAGCCTTCATTAGATTAAAAATAAGATGTACAGTGGCGTCCCGGGAGGCATCATACCGAATATTATTGACAAAGAAATGTGCGCCACTGACTCTTTAAAACATTTTATATTTTTTTCGTATTAAGCAGCTAAAAATACAACATTTTTGTTTCTTAATTTGTTTTCGTATCTTGCTTCATTTTCGAGAAAAAAAAATAAAAACCGGTTTATTACATTTCTTTAGGGCACAAAATTCTACATCAAACGCTGTAATAAACTGGTTTTATTTTTTTTCTCGAAAACGGAGCAAGATATGAAAACAAATTAGGAAACAAAAAAGTTGAATTTATAGTTGCTTAATACGAAAAAAAATATAAAATGTTTAAAAGAGTCAGTGGCGTACATTTCTTTGTCAATAATATTCGGTATGATACCCCCGGGACGCCACTGGACATTCTATTTTTAATATCATAAAGGCTAAATGAGCCGCCTATTACTACAGATAACCCTATTAAATTTCAACAAAATCGATAAAAGCATATTTAAGATATAAATAAAAATATCGATTTTATCAAAAAAGTTTGGAAATGTAATAAACCGGTTTTTACTTTTTTTATCGAAAACAACTCAAGATACGAAAACAAATCGAGAATCAAAAATATTGTATTTTTAGTTGCTTAATACGAAAAAAATATAAAATGTTTGAAAAAGTCAGCAGCGCACACTTTTTTTGTCAATAATATTCGGTATGATGCCCTCCGGGACGCCACTGGACTTTATATTTTTAATCTAATTAAGGCTAAATGAGCCCCTTATTACTACAGATAACTCTGCCAAATTTCAACAAAACCAGTAAAATAATATTTAAGATAATAACAAAAAACTGATTTTTTATGACCATGGAAACTATGCATTTTCGGACCCATGTTCATATGAAAAAATGTTCATGATTTCTTATGTAGAATCACCATCTGTATCCTGATCTAATTTTCTAACTTATTTTGTTGTTTTGTTGATCGATTTTTCTTGATAGAAATAAATAATAAAGTTTTGATATTCATTTATTTTGTCGCGAAACTTAAGCTAAAACGAGTTCCATATTTCAACTTTGGGGCATTTCTCGCTTGTGCTGTCTACAAGCCCGTGGCGCCTTATAAATCAACCCACCCCCTACTCTCGGACATTTGAGCAAGGGCCTAATTTATACGCTCCGTGACAACTCGTTTTAGCCTACGCATTGACATACGTAAACTCATTCAATATTTAATTTTAATTTCTCAAAATTAAAAAATGTTCTTTCGATTTGAGATTATTCACTCCCAGTTCCTTCTAAGCTGGAGTAAAGGTTTGCGCCCATGAGAAGCACAGAAGGAGCGTAATACTGTTGCTGTCTGCGGTGATAAGTCTCTGTTGCTGGTAAAGGTTTTTTTTAATCTTAATTGGGAGACAAAAGTAATGTCATCTGCAATATTGTAAACAGGATTTCGTTTCGGTCAGCAGGTCATTAATATTGGTGAGGAACAGAGTTGGTGAAAGTATTGCCCCCTGAGGTATGCTCGCATTAATGGCGAATGTGTCTGGGATGTCCATCAACTGCACGTACAGAGATCGGTTTTTAAGAAAATTGGCAAGCCAGATGCATAGAGACGCTGGCAAATGGACGGCAGTTTGTTGAACAATTCGTCATGCCAAACTCTGTCGACACATCCAACGCAATCGCTCGAGACTCTGCGTAGTTCTCAATTGCCCTACTCCATATATGAGTGACATAGGCCAATATGTCTCCTGTTGATTTCTCTTTGCAAAAGCCGTTTTGATTATCACTAATTATTCTGTTGGTCTCGAGGTACTTGAGTAGTGGCTGATTGACCACACGTTCCATGACTTTAGATATTATTGAAAGCAAGGCAATTGGGCGATAGTAGGCGTGGTTTTCTTGTCTTTCTTGGAACAGGTTACACTTGAGCGACTTTCCAAGAAGATGGGTAAATCGTTTTTCGATAAGACAGAGAAAAAAGTCTGGACATAATAGGTGTTAGTTCGTTTGCGCAGTTCTTTACCATGATGCAGGTATTCCGCCCGGTCCTGATGCCTCTTTGAGGATTTTACGAATATCACGGTGATAAAAGTTAACTTCTGCCATAGCAGTGTTGATGTTGGATATGGTGGGGAGAGCCTTGCCTTGGGGGACGTTTAAGGTAGAGTGCGATGAAAACATTTTGGCGAGCATGTTTGCTTTTTACTTAGCTGTGGTCGCCGTGACGCCGCGTTCATCTATTGATGTGATTTCTTAAAACCTAAGACGTTTGAAATATTGACAAATGAGGCTTACAACCATTCATAAGCAGAAAAAACTTTGCTTCCAATTTATAGAATCAGTCAAGTCAGTTAATAGGAACCATAAAAAATCGTTGCGGATCATATGGTGTTCAGTCATCTAAAGAAGATCTTTGATAGGAAATATGCCTCTTTGCCTCTTTCCTTTTAGTTCCTTATATCTGAGACTGGTCAGCGGTTTCATATTGAACGCATTAGAAGACATATTTTGTGCAGTCAGCTTATTTCGATATCTAATATTCAAGGATGTCCTATGATTTGCTCTTAACAGACTATCCTAGATCAATAGTATTCTATTTAAAAAGTTATGATTCCTTTGTATACCTCTTACTTAATGCACTTAAATGACCTGCCAATTTCCCTGTGCATGATATAATTGAACTCGAATAACTCAAACTTAAGAGGTTCATTATACCTATTATAGCTAATTCACCCCGCAGTTTAATCAGACTCCAATTTCACTATAAGGTTAATTTAGGCCCCATAAACAGTACGCGAGACTGCATCGTGTAATATAATTACGAGAAAATGCAAACATATGTAGCAGAGCTCAAAACGCGTATCGTAACTGAAAATTGTTTACTCAACAAAACCAGTTTAAACAGTTAAATGCTAGTTTAAGTTCACAACATAAAGTTTGTACTTTTAATTTAAAAATTTTGCAATTCTGCGGAATTTAAGAGCGAGCAACACGTGAGTGCTTTTCCGTGTGCCATTATATTACCCGGTACTTTATGCATTGCGGGTCAAGCGAAATGTACGTGTAATTGAAACGGGGGGTTATTTTTCGGTGAACTAAGCTAATATATTTTCAACCAGAAAAATAGTTTGACGCTCAACAACTGCGTATTTTTCCTTGAAATAAATAATATTTTACAACGTTGTCAAGTTTATTGAAAAATCATACAATTTTGATTTTGATGGATAAATTTAATTTATAGGCTGAAAAATACTTACCTATCTTGCAATGTGAAATCCCGTATGATTACCATAAGAAAAATACACGTTGATGATGATCTCAGAAGAGAGCTGGAATCTGACTAGACATATGAATTCTTCGGAAAATTTGCCGCAGAAATGTTTTAGCAGATTTTAGAGCAGCTGATTGAGGTATTTTTTTGGTGTACTTGGCTGTAATGCTTATGGCAGTAATTTATATCACATAACTAAAATTTACAAATTTAATCTGAAGCCTCGATATCGGAACCGACTTGAGCTCAATTCGTTTGCTGAGTGAGGTATTTTTTTACTGTACTTGGCTGTAAAGCTCATGGCAGTAATTTATTTCACATAACTAAAATTTACAAATTTAATCTGAAGCCTCGATATCGGAACCGACGTGAGCTCATTTCGTTTACCTATAGATATTTATCGGCTGTATACGTACATATTTACTTCACAGGTTATTTTATTGATTTGGTATTATTGAGTGATTCTTCATTGGGCTACTGATATTGTAGCTGCCACGGGATTGATTTAGGTTAAGTTTGGTTAATAATCATTGAAATATATTACAAGAGAGAATTGTGCTGAAAGAGTTTGTGTAAGTTTACATTTTTAAGTAAATAAGTTAGTTGTATGCTTGAAGCTTATTTTGGCAAATTGCTGGCAAAGTAATAATTAATTCGTGTATCCACAGTTTTTCAACGTTCTTATGAAGGGCGTTTTTCTAAATTTTAGTACACTATTTTCAAGGATCACAATAATTAATAAATTTCTAGTAAAAACATTTTTGCGCCCGCACCTAAGTGCCAAATCATAGACTCCCAGGCATATGGAGCGCCTAATGAGCAACTAACAAATAATGTTACATATTTGGCACACAACGCTTAAAGCATGTTACAAATTAAACTATATATTTTGTAAATTTTTCATGTTTCGCTAAATCATTGTTTCTGAGCGCATTTAGTGTTCCAATTTTGGAAAGATTGAATATAAGTCACAAAGTTTGGGGCCAAACTTTGAAAAGCAATTCCAGTTGGACAAGACCAGTTTCGAGAAACATCATTTCTTAAAATAAGAGAAATAGTCATAAGGACGCATATTGCAGAAATCAAATACCTTACCTCACCTTGCGGTGAATAACTCTTACCAGTAGGAAGGATTCTCCATGTAACTATTGCGGAAGGTAACAGGCAAGTAAACTAAACTTATATCGAATCGTCTCCAAATCAATTACCGTTTCGAGTTTGCTAGGCAGTTATATGCAATGAAAATGCCGCCGCACTGTTTCTTGTCGAATGCGGGCTCTGTCGTGTTGCATACCGATTTCCTAATCTGGTTAAAGCACTTGATTCGTGTACGTGATTTAATTTTAGGAAAAACTCATCGAGTTTATTCACACCACTATGAAAATTTCGACGATCATTCTATATGTAGAAGATGGAATGGAAAATATAATATATTTCTATACGTTAATAAGGTTAGTTAACTATGAGAATTTGTAAGACACATTTCCATTTTTTAACTGTCATTGCTCATGTATCTCAAAGCTGGCAGTTAAACAACGTCAAGGAAATGATTGTTGAAGCTTAAGGTACCCACATACGAAGGATTCGCTGAGGTTCAGCAGGCATTTGAATCGGAAGGCGATAGGAGCAGGTGACGAATATTGCTAATATTAAGAATGTTTTTGTGACAGTTCTCAATTGCACGAAAACCTAAAATAAATTGCGGGATGAGTTGGGGAACCCTAAGAAAGACGAAATAATGATGGACCCTAAATCTACTGGAATACTAATTTTGGAAGATGACGCAAAATTTGTGCCAAGCATATTCGAAGACCAGGTAGCCCATTAAATGAAATTAATGATAATATTAAAGCCATTAATCTAGGCAACATGTGATCGAAAACCTTTCACCTAATAAAGCAAAGAGCGTAAAAATACTAATGAAATTTGGCATACCAAGAATCTTCCTAAATACTAGCTCCTTTCTAGACGAATATCAAGCAAAGCAGTCTATCGTTGGAAGTGGCAACCTCCATGTTGCTTCGTTTAATCAATTCCCTATTATTCGCTGAATTTAGTCTTTTCTAAGATTCTCCGGGATAAGGGAAACTAACAATAAGTCAGTACTAAAAGGCTATCAAACTGAAGTGAAGACGCCAGATACACTTGCGCCATGAAGCCATCTTGAATAGAAATAATAAATCGAGTTCAGATGTCTCGACTTTCACTTTCATCACGCAAACCTTGTACTCTGCGAGACTTAATGAAAACAACCAACTCCCCGCCCCGGTACTAAGATTATAGCTTCACCTTCACCTTTCTCAACTGATAAATTGGTATTGAATATCATAATTACAATTACTTCTCTGTATCTAATATTTGATCTGGTTCAGATATCGATTTAGATGTTATATAAGAAAAACTGCATTTATCAAATTAATTTAAAGGTTCTTTCATTTTTGTGTTAATATACTTAATGTTTGAGACATAATTAGCCGAACGATTTATCATGGCAAGTAATGCATACAGATTTCATGCCTTGAACCCCTTCCTTCTCCCAAGGCAAATGCAACACTCATGTATTGTGACAACTCCAAACAAAAGCTAAAAGCCACCGGTAAAATGTAAGGATTCTGGCATAACACACTTTAGAAATTTGCATTTTTATATGCAAGGGATCCCCAAGTGAACAGATACAGTCGGAAATAAATAAACAGGTCTGCTCCACTTTTTGCGGCTTTTAGGAGCTAATTCTATACATAAATATTTATTGATACATTGTACGGTGTTATTGCTGCGCAAATTTCGCTTTGTCTTGTTGAAGAAGATGCTCTTGGGGACGATGTTGAATTTAGGGGATTGAGATGCGATGAAAATCCACTCGCGGAGCCAAGGGCGGGGGTTAGATTCTCGTCAAAATGGGGCCGCGATATTTCAATCATTCCAACTCTTTCAGAATATTTATTATTATTATTATTATTATTATTATTATTATTATTAATATTATTATTTTTTTTTGTCAGATTCTCTCCTTGTGAGGAGATTCAGTGTACCTCTCTCCTTGTGAGGAGATTCAGTGTTCCTCTCTCCTTGTGAGGAGATTCAGTGTACCAACCATCGGCTGTTAGCAAGATGGCGGCTTCTATTTTAATTCACAGGCAAATGCAGGAATTTTCTGACTAAGTTGCTTGTATTTGAGAGGACGGATTTCTGAATTTGCATAATAGTATAAGGGTGGATATTAAGCTGTTTGAGGTTTTGGGCGAGAGTTCTCGGTACTAAACCTGTTGTGGATATAACTATAAGCACGATAGTAACTTTATCTTGTAGCCACACTTGATCTCTTCAGCGAGTTCACCATATTTATTTAATTTCTCACCCTAAGACTGCTGCAGATTATTGGTGTTGGGTATCGTAACATCAATGAGGAAGGTTTGCTTTTGCCTCTTCAGGATGAGTATAATATCAGGTCTATTGGCGAGGATGGTACGGTCAGTTATAACAGATCGATCCCAATACAATTTGCAATCCTCATTCTCCAGGACAGCTGATGGTGTGTACTCGTAATATGGAGTGCTGGTCGCCAGGAGATTGTGATGAAGAGCTAGCTTGAGATGTACGATCTTTGCTACCTGGTTGTGCCTATCGGTGTAATCAGTGGCTGACATCATCCTACAACCCGATGTTATATGCTGGATAGTCTCGGATGTGCTGGCGCATTTCCTGCAAGTGTCGTTTCGTGTGCCTGGATCCTTGACGATAAACTTGAGGCAGTTTTTTGTTGCGACCACCTGATCCTGGATCGCAATAATGAAGCCCTCCGTCTCGGAAAACAACTCCCCACGACTGAGTCAGTAGTTTGACGCTTCTTTGTCAACATGTTCTTGGCCCAAGTCATGAGGGTGTCTTCCGTGGAGCACCTTGTGTTTCCAGGAGTATTTGAGATCCTCGTCCGTAGGCTCAGCAGTGTGATGATCAACTAAGGGTCCATTACGTTGTAGGTCAAGAGGCGTATAATTATTATCAGAATGAGAGATAGCTCTATGAAGTGGGGATGTTTCCTGTTTCTGATTAAATTACCTTCTGAGGTTGATGATCTGCTTACTGTGGAGTCGTTTGAGGTTGATGATACCTCGTCCACCTTCATATCTTGGAAGTGTAACACGCTCGATGGCTGCTTTCAGGTGATGTGATCGGGACTTAGTTAGTATTGTCCGAATTTTCCTCTTCAGGTCTTCTAAATCTGTCTTGGTCCATTTTATCACTCCGAACGTATATGTTAGCCCAGGTGTTGATGGCATTGCACATATTCTTTCCAGGACAGTTTGGTTTTCAGGATCTTTTTAACTCGATCTATGAATTTCTTAGTGGTTTGGTCCTTTGTTCGTTTATGCTCAATATTTAGGGCTTGTTGCACTCCCAAATACTTATACGTTTCCTCCTCGTCCATTGGACCGATAGCAGTTCCCTCCCTAAGCTTAAAGCCCATTGCATGCTGAACGCCTATTTTACACTGAGAGTCTTACACTTATCTAATCCAAACGACATACAGATATATTATTATTATTATTATTATTATTATTATTATTATTATTATTATTTTCCTTCTGTCTCGGTTGAAACCGGATTATTGACGCATGGTTTCTCTAACAGGTTTGGAGTATAACAGTCCTCTGAACTACACCGACAAGTTGGGCAGGAAGATCCAACCTACCAAGGTTTGTTTGTAGGTTCTTCGTTACAACACCTCTAACGGACACAACCATCGGTATTACACTTGTACTGACCAGCTGCCAAGTGTGTTGCAGATCTATAGCAATATTTTGATATTTTCTGATTTTCTCCTGCTCGGTTTTAAGGAGATTAGTTGTCAGTGGACAAGCAATGTCTATGATGATGGCAGACTTATGTCGCTTATTAACTAACAGTAAGGTCAGGGCGATTATGATCCACAGTCCTGTCGGTTAGTACGGGTCTATCCCAATATAAAGCAATGTCGTCGGACTCCAGGACTGGGGATGGCGTATACTTGTAGAAAGGTGGAGGGTTGAGGGTCAAGCTAAATTTGGTTTATTATTAATATTATTATTATTATTATTATTATTATTATTATTATTATTATTATTGTTATTAATATTATTATTATTATAGTTATATCTACCAATAAATAACTGTCAACTTCTTTCTTCTTCGATTTTGCATTGAATGATAAGGTGTTCGAAATCCATGAAGATTTTTCTCAGTTTGGCATTTTTGAAAAATTCTCTCTTCGAGCTTCGCCAATCGAATTACATGTTCCATTCGGCGCCCTCGGGACATCCAAGGCACAGGGCGTAGCACCAATATCTCAAAATCCTCTATTTTGTTTATGCTTGTTGTTTTGATCATCAATTTCATCACCCAGGGGCCAGACACGATACACATGGGCCAGATATAAATTTTGAATTTTCTATATCTAGGTTCCAATTTACGAGAAATCAGTTTATTTGTTCCGCTCTATACTCATTTTCATGTTACTGGTTTCATTTGTTATTCACTCTCCATTGATATATGTGAATGGATATTTGAGATCTTATTTCTGCTACTTCATCAATTAAGTTTTACATGTGATGATTTTTTAACCTGATTGTTTTTTCCTTTGACACTACGACAGCGATTAGTTGAGTTCGAATATCGGTAGCATTGACTACTAGGATTACAGTATCATCTGCGCATAGTTTGCTATTGGCAGAAACGCCGTTCATATTAGTATATACGGAACTATTTGAGACCGCCCCAACATCGGAGAAAAGATGCAATTTTGTTGACAGCCTGCATTAGGTCATCGTGTTTCGGTTGTTTGGTTTTACTGATATAAGTTATCAATACTTTTGATATCCTTATCATCCAAATCTCAGCCTTATAGATATATCCTTAAGAAGTCGTGTTTAACATGATCATATATCTTATCGTAATCTATGGAAAATATGAAGACATATTTTTTCTCCGATCTGACCGGTACCACTTACATCCTCACATCTCTTCTAGAACCTTCTGCACACGATTAGCAGGAAATTTCTTAAGAAGTAGCTCAGGGAAGGGCTAACGAGCAAAGACGCATTATGGACGTTGACACTCAGCGACCATAATTGCAATGCTTGATTTTGGTATAGAATGAAGCTGAAGAAGTTGCTCGGTCTATGAGATTTTATTGAAATCTCTTACCAGTATTATTATATCCTTTTTTATTGGGTGACAGGTTTCTAATTATATGTTGCCTGGATCAAGAACTTTAATATTCCCAATTAATTTCATGGAACGTCTGGTACAGATGATGCATCATATTTCGAAATTATTGCATCCGATTACATGATCTCCAAATTAGGGGCTTTAATATTATTCATTGATTTCATTTAATGAGCTACCTGGTCTTCCAATATGCTTGATACAAATAGTGTATCATCTACCGAAATTAGTGGATGCAGCAATGTATCATCATTTAATAGGTTAACCGTGTACGTTTTCCATGTTTTCAAGAAGTTTGGGGTCCATCATTATTTCGTTTTGTTCGTCCGTAGTATGCCTCTGTGATTTAATTTATGTTTTTTTTGCAATTAAAGACTAAAGTGGTTTAAATTTTGAGACTCTACGCATCGTTTTAAGCTATTTTTCATTTGATATTCCTAATTTTCCGCGGATTTGGACGTGTCGGTTCCTATTATGGCCATTTAGAATGTTTTAATTCGTGCGTCTCCATCAATTTCATTATTTCATCAGCCATCCATTTGTTTTGGTTCGTGTAATGTTTTCTTAGTAGAAGCCTGTTAATCAATCTTTTTAAAGCATTCTTAATATTAGACAATTATTCGTCATCTCTTCCCTTCTGCTTTAGATACAAATGCCTGCTGAACTTCAATAAATTCCTCAGCCTTGTTTTCCCGTTTACCATTTAAGGATGCGCTCCTAGTTGTGAAGCACCTATATCGGAAGCATTGATAACCGGTTTTTAAGTAGCATTTGCCCATTTTTGCCGAATTTTTTCTCAATAGAAAATTATTTATCCGGCCTTCCCTTCTATTTCAGAGACCAATGCCTGCTGAACTTCAGCGAATTCCTCGGCCTTGGGCAGTAGACCACAATCCCAAGCTTCAACAATCGTTTCTTTGACATTGTTTTCGCCAACTTTGAGATTGATTTAGTATATGGTTGTACATTGATAATTGTTTTTGAAGCTGCACATGCCCATTCCAGCAATTTTTCTGTGACTAATAGCCACACCAATTCGACTCTCTAAGGGCAGATTATTTTAGGTCGTATGAGTTAATGCTGCATACTGACTGGTCTCCCATTATCGAGTCTGCTGCGGGCCTTGATGCCTGTCATTCATTCTATGAGATCCTCATTGACTGTAGTAATAGTAGTTAAGGGGAGGCTAAAAAGACGAGAGACCTTGCTGATATACCCTAGGGGCTCCTAACGTTAAACCCAAATATCCTCTAAACCACACATCCCACCTACAGTCGACTCTAGTCTTCCTGAGTTCCTGATAAAGATCAGGATCTTACTCCATGGCAGGCATACTGTCTCCTCGTCGTGCATTATTGCCGACTCGAAGGTAACGTGCCTCGCTCTTGCGAAGGCTGCGCATCGACCCAAGTTATCAAGAGGGGTTTCATCCTCTTCCCCGCACCCTGACACATAACGGTCTCCTCGAGGCCCATCAGGCTCATGTATTTTCTTAGTTTTTCTTCCAATGGTGCCGTCTAGTAGTACACCAGAGCTATAAAATCCACTCTCTTGGGCTGGCCTGATTAGTCCGTTCTCTTATTGTCATTCTTAATTGGGCTCTAGAAAGACCTGTAAATGAGTCCGGGCCTATATACGAAGTACCAGATTCGAATCTGGCAAATTCATCTGCCACCTTGTTACTCGCCACGTCACTGTGTCTTGGCGTCCATAGGAGCTTCACCATCTTGCACCATCTCAACCGCTACAAGGTATCCCCTTGGACAAATTAATCTGTCTAGGCAATAGCTATTCCCCTCTCAGTTCCAAAAAGGAAAAATTCGACGACTTCACTGTCAAGCTTTTAAATCATTGCCTTGATGGGGCACTGCAAAAGCTGATCAAGTTTCAATATCAGCAGACCTGTAAAGATTTCGTTAACAATGCTGTGACAGTCTTTCATTCAAAGTGGCATTCCTGCCACAATGTGCTATGCGAATAATCCCTTCCACGGGCCTCGTAGTATTATCTCTGCTTTCGCTGACTATTTTTAGAGTGTCTTTAAGGCCCGCTTCAAGTCGAACTGTTCACTCCAATAGAAAAGTTCACATTCATTAATTTCTAATCTAAAATGTATAACAATAATAAATAATTGGACTTCTAAGATAGGGACGTGTCATTTTATATATTCTTCCTTTTAGTGTTGGCCAGTCTTTATTTCAGCTTTGGACAATGACAGCGGGAATTGTGGTTCGATTCAATGTTAAGTTTCGATAATGCAGTATCTTTCGCCACCCTTATACTTAGTTTGGACAACTTTGCTATTTCTTACTATTTGGGAGATCCTCATTCTGAATTTGTAACATTGTATACAGGCATATATACCAAGTTTTCTAAATGTTGTTCGAATTTTCAATGTATAATGCCTTGTAACATTTAAAGAGAACTGGTTCTTATATAATGAAGGAAAAATCTTTGTGTCACCCTGTAACTCAGAGAAACGTTTTCCTTTATGTATGAAGAATTTGCTTGAAACGAATTTATTGCAGTAGCAAACTATCTAGTTAATTCGGACTTTTAACATTTGCATAACGATGTATTCTAGATATAAATTGCCAATCGATTCTTGATGCCAGACAACTGTATATCCATTATCAAACTTCATCACCAGGCCAGTTTAGTAACGCCTATGGATGCAAAAATAAAGAGAGTTTTTTTTTTCAACTAGCGAGCTGTATGAATTCTGGTATAACACACTTTAGAAATTTGCATTTATATATGCCCGGGAACTCGAAAGTGAGACTCAATCGGAAACAAATACACAGCTCGACTTCAATTCTTGCCTACGGTTTTTGTGCTCTAATTCCATACATTAATATTTATTGATACATTTGCAGCTGCGAAAAAAGAATAAACCTTAAGAAAATGTTTGATATTTATCAGTACTGAAACCCGCTTTACAATATGACATTGTATAAAGGAAGTACTATTACGCGTAATGGGTGACATTGGCCTAATTTTTAATATTAATAACCTTGATGTTAAAAATTTATAACATTGCAACTGATATTCTGCTCTGCTCTGATAGGACATGAGTATTTATTTATATACTTGAAAATTGGCATAATTATTTTAATTGGTACTAGGAATCCTCGATAAAACAAAATGGGCCCAAATGCAGCAGGTTAGAAATATATAAAGTGCGCACGTATTAAATTATAAACGGACGGAATTTAAAATTAGAAAAACTGTATCAATTTTCACTACCATCAGCTTATTTTAATTTTTATTTCCATCTATTAATCGCCTAACACTTTAACATTATCCAGTTAGACAGGTGCTCCGAGTCATTCTCAATAAAATAATTTCCATAAATAATTTAAAAGATGCTGATGTATTGCAAAGTGTGGCACACGACACATTGAATTACAAAATTAGTTTCCTGCACAAATTGTAATTTACTACGTATTATGAAGATTAAGTACGGGAAGAAATATATGAAAATAAATAATAGAGACCACTTTTCTTTAATCCAATCCAATCTAATTAGTATATCACCATTTTCACAAACAGAATTTTCTTTAGATATCTGCAAAATGAAATTTATTTCCTTTTTACATTGCTAAGCCCTAACCATTATGGGAAACATAAAATATATTATCGTACTTCCTTAACCTTCAAATAAATCAGCAGTAGCTCTTTCGAACGTTCCGAATATGATTATTATCTAAATTATATATGCAAGGGTCATATACGACATGTCCCAAGAGCCTGGAAACGGCTTTCTTATTCATGAGTTAAATGAGTTGGCGAACAAGCTTTTATATACCTAATCATTTTAATTTAATAGGTTTTAAGTAACCTATAATCCCAAAGTGACCAATTTCCATAAACTGGCCAAAGCATTACTTTAAAAGATGGAATTAACACTTTGCTCAAAAATTTAGGATTTGGTTAGTGAATACTACATATTAACATTAGTACCAAAGTAGCGACAGAATTTAATAGATTCTGAAAAAGGGTGTTTTAGGAAAATTCTTCCTATTTGGCCTTTTAGTGCCTCAAACCGTAGTACCTCTCTAATACTTTCTCCATAAGACTAATTGCTGCGTAAAAATTGTCAGAGTTGTTAAGATAAACTTCGATTTGTTTAATAAGTTTATACTTCAAATAAAAAGCCAATTTGTTACTATAAACTATAAATGCACTTTTCTTTTTAATAATTATTTTAATTTACTAAAAAGATAAACTGAAAGACACTCAGGGTGTATACGTTCGGAGCATGATAATTAACATTTATTTCCGAGTGTAGCAGTGGTTAAAAAGCGCAAAATAAAAGATTAGAAATTTCAAAAAAACAATTATTCTATTTCCTTCTAACAAAAATAAGGTTTGAAATTTAATATTCTGTTGAACCTTCTTGGTGATAACTGCCCTTTAGTCACCTTATGTTTCCTCCGAGCTTCCTGGAGAGTGTTACTGAATCTTGCTGCAGTGTCTAGGATCTGTCCTGTGACGTCACTGGAAGCTGTCCTGGTAGTCCGAGTGCGTGTGGACTCAGTAGCAAGAAAAAAAAACAGTACAAGGCAGTTAAAGAGTTCACCAAGAATGTTGTTACAACTCTGTTTCAATTTGGCAGAGAGCGTCGCTTGCCTAAGCTTTGGTTTTTTAAAATAAAAATTGGCAAGAGATAGCTAGAAATAATTCTTCCCAATTAACAATGCTAAAAAATGCCAAAACAAGCTGAAGGAAGAATTATATTTAATTAAATATGCCTCCGCCAATTTGCACAGAGTTGTTTCTCTAGACAATAAGTATGTTTTAAATTAAACAGTTAACAGATTAAAATAATAAATAAAATAAATAGCTATTTAAGCTGAGAAATATTGTGATGAACAATATTTCAATAAAAAAACAATTACAATAATCAGGTAAGAACAAAAGTGAAATCAATAAATTTAAACAGGAAATCAGAATTTAAATATTGCCTGAAAGCTACTTTTCAACTCAAAAATCAGTTTGATTCAAAATAAAGGTAATGACAAATTTAAACAGAAATAGAGAAAAAAAAACAAACAAACAATTATGATCTTGTACCGACCACGGTCGGGAAGGGCTTGGGAAGGTGCTCTTTAAATATCTGATGTGACGATAAAATGCTTATATAGGCAGAATAACAACTAACTAAGCCTCTGATTCCCTATATAACTCATAACACCCGATACCGATACCAGAGAAAATTAGACTGAGTCTCCCACACTATAGGCATTTTTTGTTATTAATTTCTAAAAATGCTACCTCTAACTAGAACTTAAATAGTGTGAAACCTATAGGCCACTTTGATCGATTCTTTAGTTGGGTTGCTAAACTAAATCCGAAATTCAATAACCCTGCTTTTGTAGGATCAAGTACCTTTTTTTTCTCTTATCCAAGAGCCTTAAGCTCCAAAAACCCACTATCCCACATATGCTCTGCAGACAAAAACATACCCACGGCAAAAGACAACGTGGTATGTTAAACGATAGTAGACAGATATCAGATATTCACGAGCTTAATTAACATACACACGGCAAAAGACAACGTGGTATGTGAAACGATATTAGGCAGATACCAGAGATTTACAAGCTTAGCAGCTTTATTCTGTCTACAGACTTTCCGATATAGAAAACTTGAAATAAAAATCAGATAACGAAAAAAAAATAATGAAAATGTCAAGCCTACCTTCCCAACCTCTCACACTGGTCGTCGGTACAAGATAGATTTCAAAATTCATGTCCTACGTTTCCATCAGAACCACATCTCAAAAAAAATTGCACAGACGCGCAGTCGTCATATATGTTTCACCTTTTTCCACCGTACGAAGCGACCGATCTTTAAGTATAAAATATGAGCTGCATATTTGAAATTATTTAACAATTTTAAATAATATATTCTACTGCTGTATTTATGTAGATTCAACAAATAATATTAATTTTCATTTTATATTAACTAGATAATTATGGACTGATATATTTAAGAGACAAAAATTAGTTTTAAATGAACTTGATGAGCAACATAAAAATCCAGTATTTATTAATATTTTCGTACTATTTAACGCGGAATTTTCCACACTGTTGCTACCAGGTCGGTTCGGACAGTAATTCAAAATAGGTTGGATATGAAAAGTTATTATTTCAAACCAAAAATAAATACAAGCGAACTCGGAACAACCTGATGTTATGGAATTGTTAAAATTACCGTAACAGAGTATATGTAAGATCCATGGTTTACCCATCATATCACATGTTGAGTGCGCTGTGCCCTGATAAACCTGAAAATTAAGGAGGTACCTCAATGCAGAACAAGCATATCTTGACATTTGATTGAAAAATAATTATTTTACTGTTCTATCTAAACCTTTAAGCTGTTTGATTGAAAGAGGATAATACTCCTTCGGCGTCCTTGGACAACATTTTACTATACTTGAAACACTGGATGAAGAACGCCTTGATTGTCCCATGTTCAAGGGAGGGGGGGGGCATGATAGTCCTTCAAACTTTAGGCCTATAGCTCTGCTCGCCACTCTTGGTGAATTGGTGGAGAGATTGGTAAAAACTCGAATAATGGACTTTCTAAAAAAAGCATAATATTCTAAATATTCAACAATTTGGCTTCCAGGCTGGAGTGGGAACCAGTGATGCCCTATTTAATTTTCTTGAGTGTCTCTATATGCAGTTGCATTCCGGAGAGTGTGCAGCGGCAGTGTTCTGTGACTTATCCAAAGCCTTTGATTGTACGAGTCACAGAATACTGCTGCAGAAACTTGAAATCTATGGATTCAGAGGAGTTGCACTTTACTGGTTCCGCTCATACCTGTCGAGTAGAACACAAAGAGTGCTTTTTGGGAACGCTGAGTCAAGTCGACAACAAATTGATGCGGGTGTGCCCCAGGGTTTCGTCCTTGGACCAATCTTGTTCCTTATATACGTCATGGTGAAGTCATGGTGCGAGTCTAACAGGTTGACATTTAATGTTTCTAAGACCAATATTTTGACTTTTAAATATAATCTGGAGGCCGTTACTCTGCAAAACAAAATAATCAATCAATCAATCAATCGATCAATCAATATTTGTTCACCATTTTGGTCAAAATACGATGACATTGGCTATGTCAACTTTCCAAGAACTAACTAACTAAAATCTAAAAACTAACTACATGCTACATGCTACCAAATTGCTAAAAGTTACACAAAAAGAAAGATTTTTTACACTATAAAATAAAATAAAATACAAATATATGAACACTTAACATTACTAAAAGTACATCATAAGAAAACATATTAAAATTTGTCAACCGTATCCATCCCAGTCACAACTCTAAGTTAAAGCTTTGTTGTAAAAATTAATTTTATCTGTTAAAAATTGGTACCGAAATATTCATTTAAGCTATAATAAGTTTTTCCAGTTGTTAATTTAAGAAGACTAGATTTAAATACATTCACGTTTGCTTCATTTCTCAACTCCAAAGGTAAATGATTATAAATTCTGATTGGCATAATGTAAGAGCTATTATTGGTAGATGACAATCAAGATCATTAATATTTCGCAATGGATACGAATGAATGAGGCATGTCACCCATAATCGAGTACTCACTCAGGTGTTTTTTAATATATAGGGCTGATTGAAAAATATAGATTGATGGAACTGTCAGAACATTGATAGTCTCAAAAAGTTGTTTGCAAGAATGTCTGGAAGGTTTAAATAAAATATTTCGAATAATTTTCTTTTGAGCAATAACAATTTCATCAATGCGCTTACAGTGGCCCCATGCTACTATACAATAAGAAATTGGTGAATATACATAAGGATAATAGTAGGACATTAAAATGTCTCTATCAACAATTGATCTCAATTTCCATAAAACCAAAGAGTAGGTTAAACAGTTTCTTTAAGAGAATATCAACATGATGAGACCAAGTTAGCTGATAATCAACATGCAGTCCGAGAAACCTGGTGACATGTACGTGGTGAACAGAACCAATGTTATTTCCTCCTTTGATGAATAAGGATTGATCATGTTCACTAGAAGAAAACTGCATCAATACGGTCTTACTCAAATTTAAGACCAAATCATTCTTGTAACTATAGGTAAAAGCTTGATCAATACAAGAATGTAAGATTGGAGCTAGGTTTTTTAAGCAATCTGAACTGAGAATAGAGGTCATATCATCAGCAAACAAGATTGATACACCTGCGGTCATAACCCTTAAAACATCTGCAATGTAGAAGATAAAAAGTGTGGGTCCCATCACACTACCCTGGGAGACACCCATACTCTGTAATCCGAGGCATATTCAATACCATTGATTTTAATTTTAGTTCTCTGGCTCCTACCTCCAGTATAAGAAAGAACCCAGTCCCTTACAACCCCCCTGACACCATTACTTATTAATTTAGCATCCAGAATGTTGTGACTCACTAACTCGAAAGCTCTACTGTAATCGAAAAAAACAGCTGCTGTGCTCTTCCTAGAGTCAAGGGACTTTATGATGCAATTTAGAGCAGATACTATTGCATCTTGCTTGGAGCAACCCACTCTAAAACCAAACTGTCCACTTGGTAGGATGCAAGCACTGTCAAGATAGAAAAAAATCGTTTATTAAAAGTTTTTTCATAAATTTTTGAGAATGAGTTAAGAATAGATATTGCTCTATCTATTTAATTATCAATCCTATCTTCAGAGCCCTTTTTATGGATTGGGCATATTTGTGATAATTTTAATTTCTTAGGGAACAAACCTAACTAAAAGAGTCATTAATTAAAATCGTTAAGATAGGAGTAATGTACTCAGCAACACTAGACAAAAGTGAACATGGAATCCCATCCTCCCCACATGTATGTTTGCCTGACAATGACCTTAGCAATACATAAATCTCGAGTTCATCAACAGATCTGAGAAACATGCTACCACTCAAAGATATTTGCTGAACATTTAATTCCTGCATGCTATTCCTGTCGTCCAAGAGCTGACACACAGAGTCAATGAAGTAGTTATTGAACTGTGAGGCAGCAGATGTATAGTCATTGATTATCTCATTATTTGGATTTTTAAATTGAGATGGATAATTATTTTTTTTAAGAGAATTGCTTTCTTTTTTTATTATATTGCCAAGAAGACTTGTTATTTGAGCTTTTATAGATGTTAGAATAAAAATCCTTCTGACACTAGCAAGTTTTTGGAGTTGACAATTGACAAGCAACTAAAATTTGAACGCCTTGTTTTTCTTTAATAAATAACCTAACTGTTTTGCTATTAGAGCAATTGCAAATTCACTTGGATTCAGTGTGGTTAAAGATGCCTATCATGCTCTTATTCAGCCCCATCTTAGGTGTGGCGTAGTGTTTTGGGGGTGTGCTCTCAGTTTTTGTTTAATCCACTATTTAACAAGAGCCATCCGTTATATGTGTCGAGTTCCTTTTCGAACTCGCTGTCGAGTCTTATTTTTGAAAAATTCTGTGCTGACACTGTCTTCTATATTTATACTGGAGAGAGCTTGTCTTATACATAAAAAATATAAGCATCAGCTTAACCCTCCATCAGATTAGAATTTTCGAAACTTCTTCACACTTGCACTACCCATCCCAAAAACTGAGCGGGTGAGGGCCTCTACTGTGTATGAGAACACGAGGGATTTTAACCACCTGCCTCTTCACATAAGAAGAGGCAGGTGGTTAAAAAAAATGTGAAGCTAGTTTCATAAAAAAATTTACTGGCAGAAGCATTTTATTCTCTGGAAGAATATTTTAATACAGATTTTTAATGGTGGTTATCTGTTTACTGTTTTATGAACTCTTTTCTATGTTGGGGTTTGGAACGGCAAAATGCACTAAAACAGGGTTTTATCCACAATACCGAAATTCGCTAACCATGTTATCATTATCATGAGATGATTCAAACTCCTGGAGCTTAACCACTTTGTTAACAACACTTCTGTTTATAACAATAAAACGATATTTGACTTTGACTTTGACTTTGAGCATATATTGACTACCAGTGACGACGCCGGTCATGGCGTTGATGGTCGCGATGAAGAATATGAAGTTTCAGGTGATAACTTATCATCAGCACCACAAAATTCTTAAGCACATTAGTATTTCCTTTCACTTAGCCTGCATTAGTGGGCAACAAAAACATATTACTCGTCAAAGTACATATCTTTCTGTCGTAATTTGGAAATATTTTCTTAGCGAGATCTATATTACATAAAATCGTACGACCGGTCATGGCAGTGTGTCTTAATTAATAAATAAAGGCTTAGTTACTCGCATTCCGCCTATTTTAGTAAGGTATAGGAACCCAAGAGAAACCCACTGAAAGGAAACCTAATATCACCCAGGTAGGAATCACGATTGAAACACTTCACAATGTTGGTCTTGAAAGGTTAGTGGACTAGGCAATAGTTGTTACCTATGAAGAAAACCATCCTGCAAGGCAACAAAGTAATAAAATAATCTGGTTGAACAAAGACCTGGAAGTCCCTGATGAGGTAAGAAAGTCATTTAATAAAGCAGAACTCGACGAGGAGTGGACTATATATAAAGTTAACATGCAGTACAATAAGGATATAAGAAAATCTAAAAGGCAATCGTGGAAGATGTTCTGTAAGGAAGTGACTGAATCCTCCACATGCTCCAGAATCTACAAAGTGCTAACCAAAAAAGGTACTGTAAATCAAGTAGGTTTCTTGAAATAAAACGAACCATGCTTGATGATGCTCAATGAGGCACGCTTTCCTGTCTTAATAATTCTAAGTGACCCGATACTAGAAAACAACGCAAACAGAAAGCCAAGAAGATAAACTTCTTTAGAATGGAGGCTAGTTACGGCTCAGTAAATTCAAATCGTATACATTTCTTGGAGTAGATGCAGAATATCCTCCAAAAGGGACATAAAGCAATAATTCTACACCTGTCCTATATCATATATTCAAGGCATATATCGCACTACAACACACACCCATAGTATGGAAGAAGGATAGGTGACAAGACGCCTAAATCATACCACCCAATAAGTTTAATGTCGTTCCTGCTAAAACGCTGGAAAGGCAGACAGATACACGAGGGATGAAGCACTACAGGCAAGCTTGCTCAATGAACGTCAGTCAGGCAAGTCCTTAGAAGGCAAAGAAATAGCCATTATAACATTTCTAGAAATAGAGGATGCATTTAATAATGTATCTAGTGAGTTTATAGCCAATGATTTTGCAAGGAAAGGCGTATCAATACTTCTGTGTCAGTGAATAAATGTCAATTTGAAGAATAGGGTTATTACATCAACAATAATTATTGGTCAAACAACACTCGTAGCTAGAGCAAATAGAGGATGCCTACAAGGAGGAGTGCTATCGCCCTTACTATGGGCAAACCTAATGGATAAATTGATAGTAAGGCTAATGTCCAAAAGTTTATTGCTTAGGGTATGCTGACGACCTTGCGATTATTGCAAAAGGCAAGTTCGCAGGTACGGTCATGGAGCTCACACAACTAGCTCTATTCATTATGGTTGTGTAAGGAGGAAGTACCGATTGAACCTTCATAAAACTACCGTAGTAAAATTAACCAAAAAAAGAACACTGGAAGAACTCAGGATTCCAGTACTCAATGAGGTAGAGATGTCATTTGCACAACAGGCAAGAGATCTTTGACCATAACCTAACCTAGAATCAACACCTAAAAATACTACACAAAAAGCATAGTAGCGTTCTATCTGAAGTGGTTTGGTGGCCAAAGACACAACAGGCTGGACTAATTCGTCGACTCAGTGTCATCCAAAGGCAGGTTTGCCGCTGATGTAATGAGAATTACTTGAACAGCAGCATTAGAGGTCTTGCTTATCATCCCTTGGCAAGAGATCTTTGACCATAACCAAACCTAGAATCAACACCTAAAAATACTACACAAAAAGCATAGTAGCCTTCTATCTGAAGTGGTTTGGTGGCCAAAGACAAAACAGGCTGGACTAATTCGTCGACTCAGTGTCATCCAAAAGCAAGTTTCCGCTGATGTAATGAGAATTACTTGAACAGCAGCATTAGAGGTCTTACTTACCATGCCTTCATATATGCTCATGGCGAAGTTTAACGGACAGAGAGGTCTTGACAAGTTCTCCTGGCAGCAGAAAAGCCTAGAGCTCCCAAATATAAGGAGGATATGAAACTAACCTATAGCGTCTCATATAGAAGGCAAGACTGGATAAATAACTCTAAATGGGTTTTTGACGACAGCGCAGTGGGGAGACTAATAGCCTACAGGTCCCTAAATTTTAATCTACTCCCTATTTACATTTGCCTTATTTTGCATTTCGATATTATTTACTAAGGTAATATAATAATAGTACCTATAGGTACTTATAGGTACTATTATTATACTATTGTTACGTTAAATTGTCCGTGACGCCACGCCTCGGTTGGCGTGCAGGTTATAGAGCTCAGACTATGGATCGATCTACGTGAGAAGAGATAATAAAAACGGCATTTCGATAAAACAATAATAAGGTCTATTTGTCAGAGAGTTAATGAGAAAATAATAACAACGTCTATTGACCAAAGACTTAATGAGTTTACACTATCCCCGATTACTAAAACACGCATGTTCTGTTGAGGTATAGTTTGAATGGCTTATAGATATTAGTCCCTGTATTATAATAAAGATCTTTAAGAGCGATGTTGTGTTTTAATTTATTGTTAGCTTTGGTTGTTTCATGAGATAACTAATTAAGGTTCTTGGTTTATCTTAATTTCACTCAGCAGTTTAAGGCACTATAGCTGTTTAACTTTAAAGTCATTTGACTTAGACTTTGGACACAACTATCGTAGATTCGACTTTAATATTTTTTAGGTAGGTATCTTCTAAGAAATACGTTAATGTGGACTGCACTTCCCGAGTTGGGTCTGAAGATTATGATATGGTTATAACCCTACTACGTTCCTGTGGACCGCAGTAGGTGAGCGGAATAGGTTAGGGAAAATAGCCTATCGGATTGATGGTCTGTTTGACTATTTATATCATAAAATCTGCTAACCATTGCAGCTTTAAGGTTCATAATTATTGCCTGCGCTGGTCACTCGTATTGTTTATAAATTAACTTGAAAGTGTATATAACATTTTCCAAGCTAAAGTTGAAACTTAGGACAGTGTGAAAATGAATTAGTAGTTTTAGTGTTTCTAGTAGTTTACACAATGATTATCATCCATTATTATGATGTTTCAACCATTCTAGTTTTTTTTTGTATACACAGAATTCATAAACATTATTATTATTGTATTATCATCACAGCATTGTTCATGAAAACTTCACTCGTATTCTAGAATATAGCATTTATCTATATGTTCATATATGAGAGAAAACTATATTATGAATCATAATCCTATCATTCATCACGCTTGTGTGTGCATCTAAAGTAAATTCTGCTATACATTTCATTCGGAAAAGATTATATATGAATGCAATAAACCGAAGTATTTTGAGGGAGACGACATGAAATAGGTAGCACATTACCTTGAAAGCTCGGGAACGAATGAAATCCCTTAACCAGATTAGCGCTTCTGAAAATCCATACGCGGTAGCACGGATGAGTTCGGAAACCACAGCAAAATGTGCCGCTGAATTTCGATTACATATCTCACTCGAAGAAATTCGAAACCGAAATTAATTTGTTCATATTTGTCATATTCTCCAAATCATTTAGCATGGAAGCGAATCTTGAATCGATAGGAGAAATACTTTATATATGTTTCTATTTTTAATTTAGGTTAATCCCTAATTGATCAGCATAACGCAAGAATTGGACTCAAACTGAAAGCCTCCATTAATATTGTGAAGTACTAAATTGCATAAACTACTAAGTACCTTCTCCTAAGTTTAAACTAGAACTTGAATAATATTATGTAAACATCCGAGACAAATAATTGTAAACAAGACGAGCCGTCAACTTAAGCGATTATATACCTTAAACATGCAACGATCAGCACATTTTATTATATAAATACTCAAGCGAGCCATCAGTTCTGCAGTTTTTGTTTTTCACCCAAACCATTTCCTGGCAGGCACATATGTGCGTAAGGTCCTAACCTGCAACCATATTTCCTACCTAAACTCGAATTTTGCAGCACAAATGGGCGTGAAATCGGATTCTCGACCTAAAGTAGTAAAGTCAAAGCTACGATAAATTTGTCAAAGTCAAAGAAAGATAATCTGTGAAACAGTTAGAGTGCAGTATAAACTCAGAGTGGTTAAAGCTAACCTTAAATAAAATAGAAGACAACAACTCATAGAAAACTATAAAACAGTGGCCAAGGCCTATAAACAATTCAAAAGTGTACCTCAATCGGAAAGATATGCGCACCTTAGTAATCGGGTACAGCATACATTTATCAAGTCTTTGACCAATATACATTGTTATTGTTTAACTGAAGTTGTTTCTTTATCATCTCTTCTCTCCTGACCTAGATCGATCCCAAATTTGATCTACATAACTTGCACGCTATTCAAGGCGCGGCGTCACGTCATACACCTGGTCACAGTATGGACATTGTCATAACTGAAGGCCGACATAAAGATGCATAACAAGATTTTTGAATTTCCAATATCAAAAGGAAGTTTCTTTGAATCCCGCCATCTGCACAGTCATAAATACTAAGTTTAGATATTACTGTATGGTATTCTAATGCAAATATCTCTTTTTATAATCAGTGATTCTGCAATTCTAATATATTATAGAGTTTTATGATACTAGGTTTACCCTACTCCACAGTTCCACCTCTCGCAGAGGAACAGAACCCGCATTTCGGAAACGTATTGACAATCATGTAAGTGACTTATATCAGATTACTTAGGCTTTCTAGCCTTAAAGTAGTTTTTAAGAGCTTAGTTTTGCTTTGATGGTGATGTTGAGATGGATGTTACTAGTGAGAGTGGTATTTACTGAGAAATACCGTATTGTAGAATGACAAATACAACATTTACCTAATTATATTAACAAGAAATATGCGTTAAGGACCGTTCATATTTCAAGAAGCAGGTTTTCCTACCGATACATCGAGGGTATGCTTTTAATGAAATTTTAATTTTACAATTGCAAGTTTTATTCATTTAGACACCGGGTTTATCTATTTGATTTATAAAAAAATTTAGGGTAGCTTACAGCAAATCTTGCCTGTTTTATTCACAG
>MU184829.1:49235-65011 GCA_016904865.1 Pissodes strobi | reverse complement strand
CCGATTAACCGGTTATCCGATTAACCGGCTATCCGGTTAACCGGTTATCCGGATACCCGGTTTTCACTATTATTCGAATACCCGGTTTTATCGGAAACCGGTTTTTAAGAAAACCGAATAACCGGTTTCAACTTTTCACGGTTTTTGCCAGCACTAGTTGATACGATGGCTTCCTCCTCAGTGACGCATTTATGTTTTTATCTGTTGATTCGGAAGCATCTTTCTCTGGCATGTTTTCACGATCTGTAAGACGTGACGCCACGCCTTGGATGACATACAGGTTACACAAGGCACAATATTGCTGAGTGGTTGATATGTGTTTGGTCATTGTTCTATAATACAGTTTTGTTAAAAGTTGTGTTGTCTTTTATTTATGGTTAGCTTTGACTTAATTTCACTATCTACTTGACATATTTTACTTTGAAATTATCTTCCTTATAACTTTGACAAAATTATTGTAGATTTGAATTTAATACTTTAGGTGGGAAGACCGAGTTCACGCACATGTGTTGCAAAACTCAGGTTTAGGTAGAAGATAAGGCTGCAAGTTAGGACCTTACGCACATGTGTGCTTGCAAAAAACTGGTTTGGGTGAGAGACAAAGTTTGCCGAACTGATGGTTCGCTTGGTTATTTATATAATAAGATTGACTGATCGTTGCACGTTTAAGGTTTTTAATCGTTTACGTTGACCGCTAGCGTTGTTTATAATTACTTGTCTTGAATGTTTACATAATATTTTCCAACTTTAAGTGCAAACTTGGGACAGAGTGATATTTACTTATTAGTTTATGCATTTTAGTGGTTCACAATATCGCTGAGTGGTTGAAATTTATTATTGCTTGTCGGCATTTGCGGTTACTCACCGTGCATGTGAAGGCAACATTTCCTGATGTTACGCTTGAAGAGTATGGTTTTATAGGCCAATTTAAAAACTTTTCTTGATGGATCCAGATTCCAAGGTGTCGGGGAGTTTGCTTTAGCAGGATGCGGGGCCTGCTCGTCCTCGGTGTCACGCGTTTGAGGCATCTAACTATCCAGTACCTGTAGAGGTCATTCCTAGGGCAGTTTCAAAATTTTGTGTGATACTTTCCTTGTATTCAAGCTTTGTTCGTCAGAGAGCTTCTGTATTTAGGAATGAGTGAGAGAGAGCCCTCCTCCTCCGGGAGGACTCGCTCTCATTAGTTCACTACTAATATGGAAAATTTTGATATTCTGGGAAGACTGAACGGTGCCTGAAGGCGTCTAAATATTGAAGAAGTCAACAGAGCAACAAATGCGCAACTAATGCAAAAATTCTTTTTTTGTGTGAATAAAACTGTATTATAGATCATTTTGCCGAAAGTTCCAAACACCAATTTAATGATTCAATTTTCATCTTACAGCTAGTTAATGCCAGGCCGCATACAGCGAGAGTAGTTACTCAATACCTTCAGAATAAAATTATCAGCTATGGATTGGCGTACTAATAGCCCTGACCTGAATCCCATTGAGCACCTTTGGGATTTATCGAACAGAAGACCACAAGATCTTAAAACCTTGGCAGTAAATCTTCAGGAAGAGTTGAACGCCATTCCTCGAGAGATTCTCCAGCGCCTTGTGTAGTCCAGGACAAACCGGGGCGCGAAACTTCGTAGAAACCGCGGAATACATATTATTAATGGAAACCTTGTTTTTGTTGACAATTTATAGAGGAAAACTTTTAAAACTTATGTTGTTGCATATTGCCATCATTGGTAATATCATAAATTAAAAACTTTGCACTTTTCTGAATTATCTTTCCATTGCCTATGATGTAGCATTAACTTCCGGTTTAGTCGAGCGTACAGGGTATTCCCGTATATTTTGGCGTCTACCCACAGTCTCTGTTTTTGGAGCTAGAAAAAACTGTGCATAGAAAAGTTACACGATTGTTCCTAAGCCGTCAGGATCCGTTAACAGATAAAACAAATAAGCCTCCTGAAACTGTCAAAAATACCAATTTATGTTTTCTTTAATGAAATTGTACACTAAAAAGACAATTTTTTTCTGTATTTGCTGTAGGTATTTTTTATATATTCATTTCCTTTAGAACTGGTTGTGGTAGCCATCTGGGCCTTCTTTGGTTATTGGCCTCAGTCTGGGTCTTCCTTTATGCGCGTACTGCTTCTATGGAATGCTTCTTCTAATTCCCTCAATACTTGCTTTTCTGCATCTTTCATTGATACTGGCAACCAATGGTTGCGCTCATGACATTTATCAGTATGTCGTTGTAGGTCGAGAACCAGTCGCTGGGGCTCGAGCCTGGTAGTGGCTCTTTCACTCATGTCCGAGTTATAATAATTGCGAGATCTCGTTGCACGTCTCTGACATTTCTGCAACAATTTTCGGGGATCCGTCTATAGAAACTAAAAATATGTAAAATTACTATGTTTTTGCTACGTGGAGCTTGACTTGACGGAAAACCCCTATACCAGTGCCTCACCCTATGATGGCTAGAATGAGACTCCCGTAAAAGTACCCTTTTGCTTCTTAATTACCCAACTTGTTGGAATACTTATAGAACATATTATGAGAAATGGCTGGGATATAAGTTACTATAACAGAACTGATTTGAGAAAGTAGATAGAAAATAGACTGTTAGAAAGCTTGAGAATATTGTCCAACACAATGAGGGTGGGACTCTTTAGAGCTGCAGATAACAAACTGCGAATTGCCAAGATGTGCCAACAATCCAAATGACGAAAAGGTCAATGGTTCATTCAGTTTATATTTTAATGCTAAGCGTATCTTATTTTAGTCACGGGTAGCGCGGTATATTACGCTAACGTTTGGAAAAGTGTCCTTGCAGACTGCAAGTAGTTTATGTTGCTTTCATAGCATATAAACGGCGAGAAAATCTCTTACGTTATACTGAGACTGGCGGTTTCCGACGTAAATTTTCAGTAAACATAATGTTATATGAAACATTTATTCCCTACAGCACTTGCAGGATCTTATTCCTTTCTGCTTCCTCAAGCAATTCTTAAATTACTGCATGGAGGATTATTTGACTTCATATGCAAGTTGACACAGTTTCAGCGAGGACATGCTATTTAGTAGCTTGTAATCACTTGAAAAAGGTATTAAGAAAGTTAAAAGGTCAAAGGAGTTGAGCTAATTTTCTAATAAACCTTGTATTATACTGCAACACTTTTTCCTATTAAAGTCAGCAAGTAAAGATTTTATTTAAAAAAACAAACCTAGCATCAGCGAGTCGTGTTACAATGCTCCGGTAGTGTGGTCGTAGAGCGCCACCAGTTTTTCTCAACCAAACTGAAAAAGCTCCGCTGGTGTTGTACGGGGTTGCCAGGCACGCTTATCAAACAAAGAAACTCAATCCTTAACTTAATAAAGAAAACACAATCTAAAATTTAAGAAACAATCTATTTGCTACTAAGAAACAATCCTACAGTAAAATTTGCAATTTAAAGACAAAGGAATTTCAAATGACCATTAAAGAATTGATAAAAATAGAGTAAAATATGGAGATTGTACGGAGACCAATTCTGTTGTTAACACTCGGTACTGTATGCCTTATACCTAAAGGCTCTAAACACTACAATTCGAAGTGATCACTTTGATTTTACCTAAGCTTATTACATACATGCATGCGTGCCCTAGTACCTGCACCAATGATAAATATAGCAATAATAGTAGATAGTAATAAATGGCCACAATAATTAAATCAACTGACCCGATAAATGACTTAAAAAATGAATAGAGCTTGGCCGTCAATGCTTGATTTATATTAATGGAATAAGAGCGATTATATCAGGCGGACAGAAAAATAAATGAATAAATAAACTTAAGCTTCTGTACGATACCTCTTAGATGCGTCGAACTCTGGTGGAGGCGCCGGGCACCTGCAGATACTGCTATGGCACGGGCTCCGAGGATAGAACTAGAAGAGGACTCGGCAATAAAATTGGCCCGGAGATAAGATTGGCTGTAGTGTAGCCCGGAGATAGGATTCTGTAGCCAGGTGATAGAATTGGTCCAAAGTTCGAACCCTGTAATAACCCAATACGCATTAGACAAAGCCCCCTTACTTTAATGAAAAAAACTATAGCCACCCTTGCATATATATTTTTTATTTATAAAGCAAATTCCCCCAAAAATTATCAATGGATTTTCAATGACCATCAGCAAATAAAAGCAATACAGAAGGTACAAACAACTTGAATATAAAAAAGAGATTGGTATGAATCACCCCTAAAAGAAAATATAAACTTCCCCATATGATTAAAACTAAAGTCACATTAAAATAAAATTCAGATATGATAAAATGGAATAGATAGGATAACATATGGGATGCAAAGCAAATTGTGGACAATGCACACAAAAAAAGGTTAACACAGATAAAGCAATTAAATCGTTAATTTAGACAAAAAACTGTAGCAATAATTACCTCGCTTTTGACGGAGGGTGGCTAGAGAGTCGACGGTCTCGGTCTTGTCAATGAGCTCGAAAAGCCTCTAGAAATAAGAGAAAATAGCTTTTAGCATCATGTCGTCCCCGTGTTTCACAAGCAATAGAAAAAAAATAGTTCCAGAGAAAAAGCTTACCTAGGGCAGTAGTTAAATCCCGATAAATCGGTCTTGTCAAAACACAAACAGAAACCAACACAATATCCCCAAAGAAGGGTAGAATTAACTTGCAATACTAAATGTTGGGTCACTATGACTGCACTAAAGCAAACCTTCTTTTCGCCTTGAAGGGTATTTCTAGAAGAACAAAATCTTCGGTTCCGTCAATTTGCCTTCCCACTTTCACGAGATTAGAGAACTAGGTCAGATCAACAAGAAGTGATGAGTTGAAAAATGCCAAGTGATTCGATACAAGGAATAATTCTAAGATAATAAACGACTTAATTATCGTTTATTATGGTAGTAAAATGACGGCGGGAGCCACAATCAATGAGCTGAAATTAAATTGTTCAAGAAATACTAGAGAATATTCCCCAACAAAACGATACATTTTAAAAATCTAAATCGACAGCAGCAATTATGGGAAATAGCCCATTCCTACTACCCAGTGCTGCCAACAGTACCAACCGAATATTGCGAACATTGCAGCATGCCGCGTGGAAAAATAAAACAGAGGTCCCAAAAAGTTTTATCAGGAGTTCTCAAAAGTTATGAAATATTTAAACCGAAAATAAAATATGAATTGACGGATCTAATGAAGCTTAAAGCAGATTTTATTAACACAATTCTTAAAAATATAGAACGGTTTGCTGGCCGTTCTACGGTAATGTAATATCAATTATAAGCAGTCTGTGGTTGGCTTATCAACTAAAATAAATATAGTCACAAAGTGTTATAAAAGCTAATACAAGTATATCGTTAACCTATATTTAGAATAAAATTAACTTACATTAATAAATGCGGCATCCCTAAGCTTATTGACAGCAAATCGAATCAATAAATTTAGAATTAATTTACCAAAGAGTATTGACCTCTTTTCAATAATTCGTGCCGCAAAATACAGCATTTCCTAAATGCAGCATATAAAATGAAATTTAAAAATATTTTACACTTGCCAAATCGGAATGTTACAATATCGAGCAAATTCTCACACTTTTCTTAAGCTATATTGAAATAGATTTACCACTGTATTTATTTTGGTGTAGGGAAGAAAAACCAGGTAGTCGGAGGTGGAATGTATGCTCCAAAGACGGCAACAAGAATGCCAATATCCATGGGAAACAATTGTTGCGAAACGAGTCACAACAGGTGAAATGATATTTTATAACTTGCATCCGGACTATATTATTTATCTTTTAACTCCCAAATAAAATGCTATTTAACTCCTATTTATATTAAAATAATAAAACACATAAAAATACGCTTAGACCACGATACATTCTTCCTTGAAATTATATCCGTCAAACTATCAAAGAACTTTGCTGGAACGGACAGTTCGGCAAATTCAGCAACAAATAATTTCCAAAAAAATTAAACTCGCAACTCACATCAGAACCTTTAACCGAAATTCACCCTTTCCACTCTAATAATCTAGTAACAGATTATCTAGAACGACCTAGTTTCAAACATGGCCTCTAGAAGGATCCAATCAGAGCAAGCGCTTACCCCACTTAATTTCATATGCTCAGCAACCTTAGCACTCACCTTGTCCCTTAACAAAAGTCAGTCTTTTAGTTCTCTTCAACAGACTCGCTGCTTGAGAGTGGCTCTCATTCCTAAAATTACGTTCGGCTTAATGCCAATTTCTCGGTATATTTACCATTTCGGCCTTGCCATGTCTAGTTATCTTCTGCTTAATGCCAATTTTTCGATATATTTACAATTTCGGCCTTGCCATTCCTAGTTACCCTCGTTTTAGTGCTAATTTCGTGTTCTTGAGTCTTTCGGCTCAGAAAATTTGATATCACGCGAGATTAATTCTCCAACTAAGACAAGAGTTTTCCTTGCAACAATACAATTTATCCTTCATACACAACTGTGTTAATGTTCCTGTGTAGTATAGATAGAAATAATATGTCCAATGTCCTATCCTAGGACGTACGTTTATATCAAATATTTTTGGTGTAATAAAATAAATAGGTAAAAGCCAATTTGAGCCTATTAGAAACGGGCTAAGAAGTGTATTAAAACACCTTCAACAAACTTATAGCATACCTACTAATACAAAATAGAGATGTCGGTCGATTGATGATGGTAGGTCTTCTAGCCGGTCACTGTAGACTTAATAGAGATCTGAGTCTATTAGGGTTGGCAGATGAAACCTTATGTAGGTCATCAAGGCTATAGAGGCAAATTAGAGCTACAGAACTAGACAACGTGTTTAAATGGAAGGTAGAGTCATAATAAATCTTACAGATGATAGTGGCAGGTAGACTTCTTCCTCGTAATCTAATGTAATCTAGCGAGGAAACGTCAAGAGCTCTAGACCCTTTAAGCTTCATAACATTTACACTGCCTGCAACTGTCGTCAGTATTTAAGATCAAATGGAGTTGAGGGTAAGGGTGTAAAGTAAAGGCCTTAGTCTAGGCAATGGCGTAACAAACACACACATAGGCCATATGGAAACCCTCTTCTAACCCTTCTCCCATCCAGCCATTTTTGTTAATGGCGGTGAACAAACGCTATCTGATCATAATGCGATTTAATTTAGTTGCCCATTTACGTCTGTCATCCTGACAGAGCCGACTGTCGAAGCCTCTAGGTCTTGGGCCCGTATGCATTGCTACCTTCGCGTATCCTAAGTTACGCCATTAATTCTAGGAACCGGAAATATTCTGTAATATCACGAATAGCAACTTAATTGAAGAGATTGATGAATGAGAGAAGAACAAGAAAATAACTTCCTAAAGCAAATCAATCTCTTACTAGCTCAATTGATGTGCTGAGCAACGCCAATCTCGGATAGTGACGAATATTTTGATCTAAGATAGAATTTTGAGGTATCAGTTAACATGGTTGACTAACCGAAGCTGCATGTGGGACAATACCTCCAGTTGAAAATGCATAGAATTTTACCTTGACACTTCTAGAAATCTTTTTTTCTGTAATATTTTCACGTCTAATTTTTGTAATGTTTGCATTATCTATATTTAAGCATTACTCTTTGTCTGCTGGTTAATCGGAGACTTCTGCCAGACTAAAGGAAAATACCGTAGGTTTAAAATGACGCATTTCCATTGAACTCATTCGGTACACAAGAAAGGCCTTAGCATAAGAAGACTTGCAGATGACCCAATTTATACTAATTACTAAGACCAGTTCTATTCGATATTGGCATTTAAAAAGTGTAAGATGTAAGAGGCTCCTTTACTGTTAATGTATGTATTCCAAGTCTGTAGGTGTAAGGGCTTGGTTTACTGACGGAATAGGTACTTGCACTCTTTGTATGTAGGCGGGCCCAGTTTTGCTGCCGGAGCAGACATGTGCATTATGTGTGTATGTAAGAGGTTGATCAGGCCCGGTTAGCTAATAATCGACGCTGTGCGCTGCTACTATTTATACTCGGCGTCCGTTGACGTTGACCTATTGATTTTGAAGATACTATGAATATGTTAGTTTTCCGTTGACAATATCACCAACTTTACTATATGTGCGGAATTAACTGTGCTGCAGGGTGATTTTAACGCCAAAATTGGACAAACTTAAGAAGACGATCAGGTAAACCATCTCGTCGGCAGATATGGACTAGGTGCCAGGAATGATTCTGGATAAAAACTCGTTGAATTTTGTATTGAAAACAACCTAGCTATCACAAATAGTCTCTTCCCCTACCACCCAAGATGTAGGTATACGTGGACATCCCCAGGTAATCAATACAGAAATCAAATAGACTACATTCTAGTACAAGCAAGATGGATATCCAGTATTAATAACGTCAAAACCCTATCAGGACTGGAGTGTAGCAGCGATCACAAGCTTCTATTATATCTGGTAAAAATACATATTAAAACCCCGAAAGCTGAGAAAACACTCCGTCGCTGAATTCTGAAAGCAAAACCTAGATGAAAAATTGGAAAAAATTCCAAACTACACTGATTATAAAGATTCAGAAGCAATGTGGCACACTTTCAAAGCAACTATGATCGAGGCCAAAGAGGAAGTAGAACAACAGAGAATCACAGAGACAAAAATAAGCAGGGGATGACTGATGAAACATGGAATGCAGTGAAAGAAAGAAAGATCCTTAGAAGAACAGGCTTACAGAGTGAAGAACAGAAGGTCGAATACCAGAACCTGAATAAAGAGATTCAGCGCCTGAGTAGACGGGATAAAAATCAACACTACCAAAAAATTTGCCAAAAAAGTGAAACAAGAGATTTTTACCAACGAATTAAAGAAATCACCAGAGAATTTAAGCCAAAAATTTGGAAAATAGAAAATGAAAATGGCAAAGTAATTACTGAAATAGATGAAGTCCTTGAATTATGGCAACAGTAGTAGTGCAAAAATCTCTACGGAAACGAAGACTCTGAAGGAAAACTGAAGGAGTTACCTTCCATTGGGGATGTGGAACGAGAGCCTAATATTTTGAGGTGCGAGGTAGAGCAAGCCATTCGCTACCTAAAAAATAATAAAAGCAAAGGCGAAGACAACATAAGCGCAGAAAGGTTAAAACAACTTAATGCAAAAGGTATTAATCTTTTATGGAAAATATGTACCAACATATGGCAAATAGGTCAATGGTCAAATGACTGGAGCACATCTACTTTCATTCCATTGCATAAGAAAGGGTCCAGTCCAAAAGTAATAACTACAGATCCATTGCACTTGTCCCACATCCCTGCATGGTCATGCTAAGACTTTTACGTCTTAGATATGTTCTGGAATGGCAGATCCCACAAGAACAGGCTGGCTTCGCTAGTGGCAAAGGCACCAGAGAAAATATCTTAATTATTGAAAAAGCAAGAGAATTTGGGAAGTCAACATATGTATGTTTCGATTACAGCAAGGGTTTTGACTGCTTTAATTGGCAAAAACTCTAGAAAGCATGAGACATGAGAACTCTTCAACATTTAGTCCTTTTGCTCAAACACCTATATGAAAATACTGCAGTGGTCAGACTGGACGACAAAATCTCCCATCCCTTCAGCATACAGCGAGGCGTGAGGCTAGGTTGTATTCTGTCACCATTATTATTCAACATATATGGAGAATACATTATTAGGAAAGCCTTGGAGGGGTGGAAAGGAGGCATAAGTATAGGCGGTAGAAGAATAAATCACCTACGCTACGCACCTAGCAATGGACGAACAGGAAATGTCTGAACTCAATGAAAGAGTAGAATGAGAAAGTGCGAACTTTGGCTTAAAACTAAATCGCCAAAAAACAAAATTGATGGTAATAGACCATACCAGTAAGGTAGAAATTGTGGATGAAATGATTTATCTGGGTGCTCATATAAATAAAGAGGGAAACGCATCCATAGAGATTAAAAGGAGAATAGCTCTTGACAAAACCGCCATGACCAAGTTGAATAAAGTTTGGAGAGACAAGCATATAACACCAATAACAAAACGTAGACTTGTCGAAATTCTTGTATTTCCAATTGCGCTTTATGGAGCGGAGGCATGGACTTTAAAGACTTCCGGCACTGCTAAACTAGATAGTGTCGAGATGTGGGCTTGGAGAAGGTTCCTGAGAACTCGTTGGGCTGCTCGTATAACAAACACGTCAATATTGGAAGAGGTAAAAGTTAAAGAAAGACTGTCAACCATAGTAAGATGAAGAATTCTCAAATATTTTGGTCATGTGAGCAGGAAAAGAGATGAAAATCTTGGAAAACTTGTAAGAACTAGACCTCGGGGATGCACCTGGAAAGCATAAGATGCGTTCCAGATAGAAACAAATGGAAATAAATTACAAACATCATAACGTGAACGACAAACATAAGGTCACTACACTTCACGAGATGAAGTAAACGACTAGAGAGAGATAGTGCCCGTATTGTGGTCCGTTTAATATTCTGGTTCACTATAATTATTTAACTACAATACTTTTACGAGTGCTGATGAAGTTGAAGTTGGAAAATTATTCCAACATGCACCAGTAAGATGATGTTTCATCCTATAAGCAAGGAAAATGATTTTGTAATAAATTAATATACTCAGCAATTTTAGCAACATATTTTGCCTCCTATGTGTACGAAATAAGTAATAATTTCATTTAAAGTAAGTTGCAGGTCTAATAAGTTAGCAAATAAACTTTTAAAGTTTCTTTTTTGCACCATCCCGATTTTATTCTGTCCTAATTGCCGCCAGCAGTCGAATCATTTGGAATTCCACATCCGTGCGTAACAGGAGTGCCAGCTGGATAAAATAGGCCCTTGCTATCGCAATTCGCCGACCGACATTCAGCTTTTATGGAGATAAGATTTATATGACGTTTTTGTTCCAAATATTCATATTTTTAACGAGGGCATTGATAGCATAAAAGGGCATTGAAATATAAAAGGGTAGTTTTAATGATTCCCATCTGCTTCTGAATGGGGAAATAATATTATTTGTCCTAAATTTGTTAGAAATTGGGCTTGGAACTTTCATTTAATTCTCATAGTACATTTTTTTGGTCTAATAATCTTCAGCAAAAAGATAAAATGTATGCAGTATAATTACGTCTTTTGTTCATAGCAGTACCCCCTGTGTTACTTTGTTGCTATCTTCTTCTAATTATAAATATTTTTTTTTTATCTTTTTCGGAAAAAAAAAACAAGAAATCGTTCAGCACCACAATGTTAACTGATACAGACTTTACTCTTGTCGTGAAGGAATCCGGCTACCTTGGTTATGCTAGATGTTAGTAAGTAGATTAGGTAGGGTCGATCTACGTCGGTGAAAGAGAATAAGAAAAGACACATCTGTAAACAAAAACAATAACATGTCCATTTATCAAAAGATTTAAATTAAATTCACACTTTACGCGATAACTATGATGCGCATGTCTTGTTGGTTGAGATATACTTTGAATTGTTTATAAGCCTTGGTCACTGTTTATAATAAAGTTTTATTTATGGTTAGCTATGGCTACTTAATATAATATTCAATTTCACTTTAACAACTGAACCGACTTAACTTTGAGATTACTTTACTTAGAATTTTGCCAGATTTATTTTAGCTTCAAATTTGTTAGTTTAGGAGGAGCACCCAAGTGGGAGCGCACATAAATATGTGGGTATACTGGGGCAGAAATTTTGGTTTGCGGGACTTAAGCCAGAAATGGCTTTTCCAACATTTTATTTAACTGCAAATGACATTCAGAGGGCACCCACCTATGTGGGCATATGGTCACTGGTTGAATGGATTTGGTGTGAGACAAAGTCTGCCTGATCGTTGTAAATTAAGGCTCGTTATCGCTTGCTTTGTTCGCTTGCATTGTTTATAAGTTTGCGTTGTATGGTTACAAAACATTATTTCAATTCAAGTTCAAAGTAAGGATAGAGTGAAAATTATTTATTTATTTATACATTTTAGTAGTTGACAATTATGTGTCAATATTTTACAGAGATGTTAAGTATATTACATATATAGTAACCCTGTAGGATCCCTTATCTATTTCTAGCCACACATCCTTTCCGAATCTGTAGTTAGGTGATGTTCATAACTGATCTTGTGTGCGTCGTATACTAGATCTCAATTTATTCTAATATTATCAAAAATTATTTATAAATTGAAATCTTTACTACTTTCTGTATTATGGATCCTACTAGCAAATGACAGGAAGAAATATACACCCAAACTCTTCTGTTAATCTCGATTTCTTCTCAATTTAATATTATTTCATATATTTTTACTGTAGTCAATTGCTGATGCCAACCTTAAAGTCTTATTCTTTATGTGCCATTATTTTATAAAATTTCTGAATATTTTCGGGATAGATCCAGTATCATGAAAATAAGAACCGGCATCGTGGATTTGTCGAGCTTTGCAGGAAAAACCAGAATTTCGACAACGTTGCTTATATGACTTTTGCATTCAGTATTTACAGATACTCCATTGCATCAAATTTTATGGCAGCCGCATGTTTAGCACTTTTTACCTAAAATGCCATTTGGCTAAATACAATGTGGTACTGAGAAGAAATAGCGCAGGAAAAAATAGCACAAGGAAAAAATAACAAACGAGATAAATAGCACAAGGAAAAGATAAAGCATGAAAAAATAGCGCAAGGAAAAATAATGCAAAGGAAAAGTAGTGCACGAAAAAATGGCATGAGGAAAAAATAGGTCGAAAGGGAAGAAGAACACGCATTTAAAATCTAGGCATCTTTTAAGCAATCTCAGCTAAAAGAGAGTTAAGTCTCTTATGGTACTTTTGTGAAACTGGAATCTTGCATAATTACAAAAAAATATAATTTTTGTCTCTACAATCATTTCTGAACACGGAAAAAAGATTTTCTGCGGAAAATCAACACATTTATTTTAATTATATTTTTATTTTCTAAATCGCCCTTTAATTTAGTTATTTCAAACTAACCAAAACCAACAAAAAGTTTTTCCAATAGTTGGGGGTTAATTAAAATTAACTAATGGTAAACTGACCACAACTGTTCTTTCAATCACTTTTGATTAATTGTGGTTTGTTTGGAACGACTATTAGTTATAATAACTAAAACTAACAGAAGCCAACCACAACTAACCGAAAATAACTAAAACTATCCCAATACAGAGAGTGCGACGAGGACTAAGGCATAATGGATTTGTGCCTATTAATAAAGAGCTATTTTTCCTTCCATGCGCTATTCATTTCATGCGCCATTTTTTCCATGCACCATTTCTTCCTTGTGCTATTAACTCCGTAAGATATTAGTTTTATCAGTTATTTTTCGGATGTTCTTATTTTCTACGTCAACTATCGGTTTGTGTTAAATTTTGTTATTAATGATTTTGAAATTTTAAAGATAACCAACCGTTCTGGAACTTGTGTGAAAGGCTTAAGCTTAATTCTAACAGGATTTAATTTGACTTAAAAGTCATATAATTTAAAAAATAATGTAATTTAATTTATCAGCCTTTAAACATAAAAATACGTAACCGAAAAAAATAATGTTTACAAATGAATTCCAAAAAAAATTCGTTGAACGTTAAGTGCTAAACTCATTAATGTTGAAACCATTTTTGAGTTCAGTAATGCAATTTTTACCAATGAATTTCAAAAAAAGATCGTTAAACATCAAGTTTCTGGACTCATTAAAATAGAAATATTACAGTATTTATAGGAAAATCCTGAAATTTGACACCATTGTTGAAACTATTTTTGAGTTCAGTAATGCAATTTTTAGCAGCCTTTAAACAGAAAAATAATGTAACATTAAAAGTTATTTTTACTAATGAATTTCAAAAAAAAAATATCGTTTAACATCAAGATTCTGAACTCATTAAAATAGAATTACTACTGTATTTATAGAAAAATTTTGAAATTTGACACCGTTGTTGATATCATTTTTGAGTTTGACAATGCAATTTAATTTAGCAGCCTTTAAACGGAAAAATAATGTAACATAAAAAATAATTTTTATCAGTGAATTCCAAATAAAGATCAAGATTCTGAACTCATTAAAATAGAAAAATTACAGTATTTATAGAAAAATCTTGATAATTGACACCGTTGTTGAAACCATTTTTGAGTTCAGTAATGCAATTTAATTTAGCAGCCTTTAAAAAGAAAATTAATGTAACATAAAAAATTACTCTTACCAATGAATTAAAAAAAAAAGATTGTTGAACATCAAGATTCTGAACTCATTAAAATAGAAAAAATCCTGTATATTTGACTTATATAGAAAAAATCTTATAGAACTTATAGAAAAATCCTGAAATTTGACACCGTTGTTGAAACCATTTTTGAGTTCGGTAATGCAATTTAATTTAGCAGCCTTTAAACAGAAAAATAATCTAACATAAAAAAATATTTTTACGAACAAGTTTCAAAAAAAAGATCGTTGAACATCAAGATTCTGAACTCATAAAAATAGAAAAATACAGTGTTTATAGAAAAACTCCAAAATTTGACACCGTTGTTGAAACTATTTTTAGTTCAATATTGCAATTTAAATTAGCAGCCTTTAAACAGAAAAATAATGTAACATAAAAAATAATTTTTTTCTTCAAACGTCAGTAAATCCGTCATTACTCGACTGTGTAGGCGGCCGTGAAGTTTCGTTTTTCCTCCGCCGGAGCTTTACTTTTCACTTTTCCGCCGGCGGAGGTAAAAGTGTTGTCATAGCAACATAGATACAATACAAACAGACAACAAAATAAGCGTCAACAACTCAAGATTTATAAAACTACAATTTGTATTTATCACTCAATTTGTGACTGCATTTCTAAAAATCACTAATTTAGGAACAAATTGGTTATTATTTAATCGAACTTACTCAATAACTGCTTATCAATACGGAATTAAAACGCAATCGGAGACGCATCTTAAAAAAATAATTATTGTTGACAGTGTTCACTGACAGCTTTATGTTACATTATATTCACCGACACTGGTCTAAGCAAGGCCACCTACGACCGTGGTCTAAGCCGCCTTGCGAACCCATTTATCTTTAATAATAATTAGATATTATTACTATTAAAAAGAGATGTTTTTGCATTAATTTGTCGACATTTGAAGAAAAAACAGCATATTTTATTTGGAGGAAAAGATACTTTTCATGGCGAGCGCGCCATGAAAAGTATCACTTTTCCTCCATATAAAATAATATACTATTACCAACTAATGTCAAAAAAGATCGTTTAACATCAAAATTGTGAACTCTTTAAAATAGAAAAATTGCAGTATTTATAGAAATATCCTGAAATTTGACACCGGCGTTGTTGAAACCATTTTTGAGATCAGTAATGCAATTTAATTTAGCAGCCTTTAAACAGAAAAATAATGTAACATAAAACAATAATTTTACCAATGAATTTCAAAGAAAAGATCTTTGAATATCAAAATTCTGAACTCTTTAAAATAGAAAAATTTCAGTATTTATAGAAAAATCCTGAAATTTGACAGCGTTGTTGAATCCATCTTTGAGTTCAGTAATACAATTTCATTTAACAGCCTTTAAATAGAAAAATAATGTAACATAAAAATGAATTTTACCAATGAATTTCAAGAAATAGATTGTTGAACATCAAAATTCTGAACTCATTAAAATAGAAAAATTTTTAGTTTTGAAGAAAAATCGTGGTATTTGGCACCATTGCTGAGGCCAGTTTTTAGTTCAGTATGCTCAACTATCGGTTTGTGTAAAATTTTGTTATTAATGATTTTGAAAGTTTTA
>MU184829.1:31575-48835 GCA_016904865.1 Pissodes strobi | reverse complement strand
CTATCGGTTTGTGTAAAATTTTGTTATTAATGATTTTGAAAGTTTTAGAAATAACCAACCCGCTCTGGAACTTATGTGAACGACAAGCTTAATTCTAACAGAATTTCATTTAATTTAAAAATTACATAATTTACGAAATTATGTGATTGAATTTAACAGACTTTAAATTAAAAAAATATCGTAACAAAAAATAGTTTTTGCCAAAGAATTAAAAAACAAATCTTTGAACTTTAAATTTCTGAACTCATAAAAATAGAAAAATTACAGTGTTTGAAGAAAAATCTTGAAATATGCCACCTTTGTTGAAACCGTTTCTGAGTTCAGTATGTTTAAATATCGGTTTGTGTAAAATTTTGTTAATAATGATTTTGATTGTTTCAGAGATAACCCACTGTTCTGGACCTTATGCGATAAGGACTTAAGCGTATTTCTAACAGGATTTAATTTAATTTAAAAAATACGTAATTTAAGAAATAATGTAATTGAATTTAATAGACTTTTGCCAATGAATTAAAAAAAAATCATGGAACCTAAAATTTCTGAACTCATTAAAACAGAAAAATTACAGTATTTGAAGAAAAACCTTGAAATATGACACCTTTGCCGAAACCGCTTTTGAGTTCAATATGTTTGACTATCGATTTGTGTAAAATTTTGAAAGTTGCAGAAGTAACCAACCGTTCTGGAACTTGTGTGAACGACTTAAGCTTAATTCTAGTAGAATTTAATTTAATTTAAAAATTAGGTAATTTAAGAAATAATGTAATTAAATTTAACAGACTTTAGATTAAAAAAACATCGTAACAAAAAATAGTTTTTGCCAATGAATTCCAAGAAAACAAGATCGTTGAACATCAAGTTGCTGGACTCAACAAAATAAAAAAATTAGAGCATTTATAGATAAATCGTGAAACTTGACACTGTTCTTAAAACCATTTTTGAGTTCAGTATGTTTGACTGTAGGTTCGTGTAAAATTTTAGTGTTAAAAATTTTGAAAGTTTTAGAGATAATCATCCGGCTTGGAACTTGTGTGAATGATTTAAGCATAACTTTATTAGGATTTAATTTGACTTAACAATTGAAAAATAATTTAATTTAATTTGACAGCCTTTATCAGAAAAATAATTTTTATCAACGAATTAAAAAGAAAACGTTGAACATTAAATTTCTGGACTATTAAAATAAAAAAATGCAGTTTGAGGAAAAATCATGAAATTTGGCACCATTGCTGAAGCCATTTTTAAGCTCAGTATCGAGGGGTCAACCACTATGCTTAAAAATGTATAATGATTTCCATATTTGGCAATCACTGAACAATGATTCCCATGTATTCCCACTGATTGCCAATGATTGCCAACTAATTTTGTATGATTCCCAGGCGATTTCCATTTGTTTAGCGATTCCCATATGATTCCCAATTGATTACCTGATTTCCTCACTAAATTCAGTCAAGAAATCACCCGATACCTGGCCGATTTTACTACAAAAACGATACCTCATTATTTATCTTCACATCGATATGACCGAAAAACCATAGCCGCATCTATTATAGGAACTGTATAGCTGGAAACAATATTAGGTAATTTAAAAAATACTTCGTTTTAATTTAAATAGTTTAATTGTGTGTCATAATACACATCATAATACGAATCTAAAATAATTGTGGAAATTTCATGGATTTCACTAGGATGTTTTTCTAAATCAGAGAAATCTTCACATAGAATTTCACTAACCAAACTTATTTCTGATCCTGATTCAGATGTGCTATCTTGATCTTGTCCATGTTTCTCGCCCTGCCTAGTATTTTTTCTATTTCGTTTACTTTTCTTTTTTTAAATCTTATTAATTTGGCTTCCCGGCTTTGTTTTTTGAATATCTTCTAGGGGCATTCCTATAACTCTTAATACTCTATCATAAGCGATCGCCAGTATGGCTTCCGCAAGCACAGATCAACGGGAAATCTGACTTACGTGACCTACCTTTGGACCAAGGCCATCGAGAGCTACGGCGAATCTCGTGCAGTGGCTCTCGACATATCCAAAGCATTTGATACATTGTGGCATGACAGATTGTTAAGCAAATTGACAACATACAGACTACCACCAGCACTGCTTCTATGGCTTTTCAATATCTTAAGGGATTGAACCATCCAAGTTGTTATTGATGAACATCTCTCAGAGGAATTTAAAATCAATGCCGGAGTTCCTCAAGGGTGTATATTATCTCCCACACTGATCCTGCTATATATCAAGGATCTCTCAGATAGGACAAACAATTATATTTACAAGTTTGCAGACAACAGCACTCTTATATCCTCATTCATGTCAGGACTCCAATGACCGCTGCTCGTTCTCAACGCGAGCGAGAAAACCAGATTGCTGCCATCAAGGATATGAATCCAATCGTGGAATAGCGTGAGGAAAATAATGCCCAGTTTAACGCAGGAAATACTCAAGCAGCTGTCTTCTCAAAAAAAGCAAACACCGCAGGACATGACTTATCAGGACACACACTGACATTGGCCTCATCCATAAACTTGCTGTGCAGCAACGTAGAAACCAACATGTTTTGGCGTAATCACGTCACCAAAATCGCCAAGGCAGCAGCAAAAAATCTAGGAGCACTCCATAGAGTAACAAAGTTGTATACACCTCATCAGCTCTTGCTGCTCTATAAGACCCAGATAAGACCATCTCTGCATGAAATACTGATCCTATGTGTGGAACTCGGCACCCAAACATTTGCTCAAGATATTGGACTCCATACAGAGGAGAGCAGTACGTCTTGTGGATGACCCAGATTTGAGTAAAGACCTTGATAGCTCTGAACATCGAAGTAAAGTGGCGGACCTATCTCTTTACTATCGATACTACTACGAAAGGTGCTCGAACGAGATGGCACTTATGATTCCAACCAGTTGTGTCAAACAGAAATACCCGTCAGATACAAGCTGCTCATCAATATACGATTCAGCTGCGAACACCTAGGACGTCCCTGTTGCGAGACTCCATTCGTTGGAGGACTGCGTCGCTTTAGAATGGGCTTCCAAATAACGTCTTTCCCGAAAACTACAATCTACAGCGCTTCAAGTCCGATGTCCACCATTTTCTCCACGCGCGCACCGCTCATTGAGTGACATAGGATTTTCATATTGTGTGTGCCGAACATAAAAAAGTCGACAAATGTACCTGCTTCTCTGAAAAGAACCAAATTAAGCTTGACTTTTTTATTACTATTGTTTTTCCATCACTAAGCGTCACTGCCAGACACGACATGTGTTTTTCTGCCCTGAATAATCTCTTGATTGTAGAGAATCGCAATTGTTAAACCTTGATGTGTACTGAAGAAATACTGTGCCCTCTTTCGGCAATTCGGATTCAAGTGAGGTTTCAACATTGATATTTTCATTTTTATGATCTACAACATTGTCATGTAATTCTCCTTCCTCTTCAAGTTCTGTGCCATATGAATTTGATTCAGTCACGAGTAGTTCACTTATTGGGAAATCAACAATTAATTAACACTCCGTATCCATTTCCATTCAAAATTGTCTAGCACTCAATGTTGCGTCTTCTTTGACTTTTTCGATCATGTGCTGAATAAGTTCCACTGATGGAAGCTGAGTTAAATCACAGGCAGCAGAATCATTGCCCAGTCTTTTGTTTTCTTGTCGGGAAATCTGAACTCAACACCTAAAAAATATTGAAGCTAATATAAAATGTAATGTAAGTACATCTCAGGGCATTTTTTATGTACCTAAATCAGTGCTCAAGCTATGCATGCAGCTTGTATGTCGTCTTAAAAGTTCAAGTAGTGTACAATTTATCACAGTGGAAGTTACTGCTCATAGATCGTGTTTCTCTGAATATTTTTTCGCATGTCTAACTGCTAAACAACCAGGGAAGAAAAGCTTCTGGGAGTTGTTTTTGACGAAGTTGTTCAATAACTCGGATAATTCCATGAGCATTTAACTCTATATGCACCTGTAAGTATTTAAAGTAATAAATTTCTTTATTCTTTTTTAGCTAGCATCTCCAAATGCACATAAAAAAAGTTGTATACCAAATGAGATATGCTCTCCTTTCCACACTGATGTCTTTTAATAAAAATTCATCCAATATATAGCGTGTTATAATTAAATATTGTCTAGTAGCTTCAGCATTAGGTATTTCCGTGAGTAGACTTGTAACTCAGAGCTCATTTTGTCAATTGCATTGAAATTCATTTTATCTGAAGCTAAGTTTTTAACTTAGTTGACATGTATTGTGTATAGTATCTTGAAATACAGTGCGAATTTCCAAATTAAATTCTGCCTAAAATTATTGGTAATTATATTAAAAGATTTAATTCTAACTAATCAAACTTTTATTTAACGTCTCTGATAATAAGAAGAGTATGGATTATCTGAGATTAGTGATAATTATGATAAAATTTTCATATTCTTCAAGCACCGTGTATCGCCATCGCTCGAAAACCCCAAAATTGTTATGCCATGTTTCGCTGCTTCTTTTACAAGATATTTGATTCATGTTTTGACGAGTTGTTTTGATTTTTTTTATGCTTTTTTATTGGACGAAGTATTTTAGCTAAGTCTGCATTACGATAAATATTTTTATGTCATACCAGTACATTATTGTGTTTTTATACCTTAGATGCCATTTACATAATGGATTACTTTATGCCCGTGCGCGCATAAAGTCCACTTTATGGCCCGTGCGGGCATAAAGTACACTTTATGGACTCAAATAATTGAATTGAATTCGTATTTTTCTAAATATTTATATATTGTGAATGCAATAACGAACTAGTATGACATAAAAGATTGTATGCACCACGGGTATTAATAGATGCGTAGGTACGCCCTCGGGCGACTTATACACCCTCTGGCCTGAGGCCCTCGGGTTTGTAACATTGTCGCCCTCAGGGCATAAACATCTACTTAATACCCTTGGTACATAAATAACTATTAAAATGGCCATTAAGTGTCGATTATGCGTCTATTATTATACTATACTTGTGTAACGATACTATATAGGCACCAAGTAAAGATAACTAATAATTTGTTGAATTTGTTTCGTGTAATAAATATTATAATAAGCAACAAAGTATGATATTTATAAAATATAGAATAGAGCACTCACCTTACTATTTTAGTCAAGATTTTACGGGTCTAAACACTTTTTAGTCACAACTTAGAGGCAAATACACAACTGAAAACGTACGCCTCGTCGTTTAAACTGTGTAGAAAATTTGGGCATGACATGCGTTTTCTAGGTTAGCCTAAGTGATTCCCAGCAATAACACATGATTTCCAGCGATTGCCAATGGATTCCCAGGTGAGTCGCATGGATTCCCATAGATTCCCAGGTGATTCCTAGGAATTCCCAGCGATTCCCATGTATTTATAATTGATTGCCATGTGATTCCCAGAAAAATGTATAATGATAGTAGTTTTTACAGATAATCAACTGTGCTGGAATTTGTGTGAACGATTTAGGCTTACTTTTAACAGGATTTAATTTAACTGAAAAGTTACATAATTTAAGAAATAATGTGATTTAATGTAGCAGCCTTTAAACAGAAAAATATACTAATATAAAAAACAAATCCTATCAAAAAATTAAAAAAAAAACATTGAAAATTAAATTTCTGGGTCTATTAAATTTTTCTGACCGCGAATCTTGTACATACCGAAGATAACACCATTTTAGTAAAAAAAAGTGAAATTGCGCGCGCAATTTTTGCATCATTTAATCTAAGAAGATTTTAAATATCTTTCAAGTAGTTTCCTAAATTATGTCAACGGTATGAACGCTCTAATGGGTTTCTAAAGATGAAGCTTTTAAAAGCATTAAATGAAATTATATCCCTGCATGAAGAAAGCGGAAACAAGAGACAAATAATTAAACTATAGCCGATGCATCAGGATGATTTAGTCAGGTAAATATTTAGCTAAAAGGAGTCAGCCGACAAACCGCTTCAACATTGAAGCAGCAGCGCTAATAAATAAGCCAGAGGAAGAGGGACAAATTATTGAGGTCGATAGCTCCAGCTCCAAAGTTTTTAATAAATTTTGTCCTCTCCTTCTGTTCGCGTTAAACTTTCGGAGAGAAATACATAATTTTTGCAGCACTTTTCTGCTGCTAAAAGTCTGAACCTGCACTAAATGCACTTTTAAAACTATTCGAGAATAGTTAATGTTATAGAGCATGGAGCTACGTTTTTCCGCATCCGCAGTAGGTCGACCCCTTCCAAAACAATGGCTCTGGGCTCCGCTAGAGCAGAGTAAGCTGTGCTTTTAGAGCTATCTGGTTGTTCTCCGTTCATTCTCTCTTTCGCGTGCGCTCCTACAGCATCATTCCTGCTACAGAGCCGCGATTCAGGAACAGATCGCGTTTTCCGTATCTTTTCGGGCCGGCGTTTTTTCTATTGTTATATATATATATTTGCTGTTGAATAAAAACAATTAGGAATAATATTAATATTTGTCTAGCAAATCGCGAAACTAAATCGAATTCATACACACAATATTTTTCTTGAACTTTTCATGATTAGAAAGTTGTTGTGAGTGACAGCGTGATATTTGTGTAACTAAATATCGAAACTTTAGGAACGTTAGTGTCAATATTACAATACCAGATGCGGACAAAATAAGGTAAACATTTTCAAATTGAAAAAAATTTTAGTGCATTTTAAGAAACATAATGCAATATCATATGCAAATATATGGAGCGCTTGATTATTTTTATACCATCTTTAATAAGCATATTTTTTTCAAAAGAATAACGAAGGTAGTACAAAAATAATTTCGCAGGGCTAGTTAACGTTTAAAAATTACTTGGTTCCACCTCAACAGAATTGCTTTTTTCCCCATTTTAAGTTAAATTTCGTTCATTTAAAATGCTAAAAAAAAGTTTCAAAGTTCAGACCCATTAAATTTGATAAATGTGAAAGTTTTTATTCGAGTCAGTGATTCAATTTGATGGGCATGTGGCTTTGACGGTTTAACCCTTGTGCCTCTATAGAAAAAATATCCGGCACAGAAGATATTGTTATGTGAGCTTTTTGCTCCCTTTTTCCGGTCTGAAGGAATGTCTGGAAATGCCATTTACATTTTATGCAGGATTATATTAAGTGTGGGATAAACAGTATTAACACTGTTGGAAAATTGAGATATTATTTTTTTAACTGTGAAGCACTTATATAGATATACAGTCAGTGTCAGAATTATTATACCGTTCCGATTTTTTTTCGGAAGTCCTTATTTTTTTGTATAGGAAACCTCTCAATTTCATTCAGAAATAAATGGCATGTCCAAGTTTAAAATTGCAGTCATTTATGAAAAAAGTAAAAATAAGTAAGAAAAGCACTTAGTTTATATACAGAGATTGGCAAAGGTCTGGAATAAAATTCATATCTTTTGAACAAGCAATGTTATCAAAAAACGCTGAAACAAGGTAATTGATTTTGAGTTTTTCACATTTTTCGATTAAATAAAAAAAAATCCCAACCCCCTAACCCCCAGATACCCCAACTTTTTTTTCATATGGAAACCTAAGTCTTGTAGGGGCTCATTGAAAAGCTCATGAAAAATAAAATCCAACCATACCAAGAAAACAAGTTTTATGTTTGCAATAACCAGTTTTTTAGGACCTTATAAAATAACTACTGTAGTCAGGGACTGTTAGGAAAAATTAATAACAGATAAAGAATTTGAACCATTATTATTGCTGCTAAAGCAAAAAAATAAGGTATTTGTGTGTATATTTTCATCTACCATCCTGTTCAGGCTAATTGTTTACTTTAGTTGTAAATCGGAAGTCTGAATATTAGTTTCGTGTCAAAAACCAAAATTTTCGCAGTGGTATTGTCGGAAAGGTAGCGTATCGAAATTTTGGTACTACTTGGATATGGAGACAAAATAAGAAGTCAACGTGAAGTGTGTGATTTATTTAATGCAAAATATCCCGAAAAGCAGATCTCAAAAGGGACAGTTAGCAAAATATTTCACAAATTTGAAGACCACGGTACAATACGTGATTTGTCCAAATCTGGTTGGACAGTTGCTTTGGATGAGCATTAGAAATTGCTGAAAATCATCATACTTCAACGGTTGCACTGGCTCGTAGTCAGGATATTCCTCGAACTACAATTCGAAGGAAAAGATAAATATCATGCGTATAAGGTAGGCCTTGTTCAAGAGCTATTAGAAGACGATTATGATAGGGGTTTGGAATTTTTCGAGGAAATTATGAGACAGTGTGACGACAACAATGACTTCCACTGAATATATTTTTTTCGGATGAGGCTACGTTCTATTTAAATGGAGTGGTTAATAGGCATAATTATTAGTCATGGGCATTATAGCGAATTTTGAATAACTACCTAGTGAAAGAGGTAGAGTGACTCGATAACCACTGTGATTTTTAACGGTGATTATTCACCACAGTGATTTAGATTTTTTACATTTTACAAAGAGAGTTTTACACGAAGGTTATTATTGTGTTTAGGCATACTACTTTTGAGAACTTCAATTATCTAGATTGGAACAAAATTATAATATTTCCGGATTTCCTTCTTCCAGATCTTATTGACTGACATTTTTGTTTGGGGTAGATGTGGTGTAAAAATTTGTGAATTTTATTCAGGTTTTATAATGCTAAATTTGGCAAAATCATATATTTTTTTCTACTAATAATTATTTAAAGTAGTTTTTATTTAACAAAATTTTTATAAAAATGGCTTAGCAAAAAGACTCAAACTTTCCTACAATTTGTAGATTTATTCACATTTTTTTAAAAGCTATATTTAAACCTAACATAAAACTAGTCAATAAACAGAAAAATTAAATATACCTATTTTAGCTCTAATGTAATACATATTGGAGCAGAGTAATAGCTTATTTTGCGCTATAAACAAGTCACTTTCAAATGCAGGAGGAAAAATTCTTAATGGGGAACTGGACAAAATTTCTGAAACAGTTAATAAAAAAAGTTTTTATTTTCACACAATTTTTGTTTTTTTCTGTATTGGCATACCCGCACAAGTAAAAGAAATCCGAATAGAAAATAAAAATCCGAAAGAGCGCCGCGCCGGCGCCGCCTTGTCCATCTCAAGAAAAATAATAATAATTTTTTATTATATTCATCAGTTTAATTTTTATTAAAATATAGTCCTTGCACAGACCAAGGAAAGCATTAAAGCACGCATTAAATCACTAAATAAAATATCCTTTTAAACATTAAACCACGCATTGGATAGAAATTAAGAGGTAGGTATAAAATGCAGATAAGTGAAAATATGCAGTAGCAGAGGCAGCGGTAAGATACAACCAGGTCAGAATATATTGCCAATTATTTCATATTTTATTAACTTTAAAATTATCTGACAGTGATTTCACGGTCACTCCCTATTCCGAGCACGGTTTCTGATAGTGGTTTGACTTTCACGGTGATTAGATACAGTTATTGATATATCGCCCATCACTAATAATTATCGCTTTTAGTCTCAGGAAAATCCACACTGGATATCAGAAGCGCATACGCAGCTTCCTCAAAAAGTTAATGTATAGGCAGATATTATCAACAATAGAATTTTGGGTCAATTTTTTTTAAGAAAGCCTTACGGCCAAACGCTACCGAGACTTCCTAACATTCAACCCGATACCGGCGCTAGCTCAGATTTTTCCTCATAGAATAGATCCAGATACACATGATGAAAAAATTTGGTTCTAACAAGTTGGCGCTCCTCCACATTTTGGAATTAACGTTAGAAGGTACTTAGATCACATGTTTCCAAATGGTTGGATTGAGAGACGCGGTACAATTGAATGGCCATCAAGTTCCTCCGACTTAACACCCTTAGATTTGTTTCTTTGGGGATATCTGAAGGAAATATTTTATCAGGATAGACCGGACAATATTTAAGACCTAAAGTACAAAATCACGGCGAAGATACGTACTAGTATACCACCTGAAGTCATTCGTAATGCTGTGGACCATTTACTATCGCCTAGGAGAATGTCAAACCGTAAATGGAGGACATTTTCAGCATTTGCGGCATTAAATCACCTGTGAAGAGAATTTTACTAAAACTTTACTTAGTTTAATTTAATAAAAATGTTATAATTTATAAATAAAAAAAAACCTGGTTATTGTAAACATAAAACTTGTTTATTTGGTATGGCTGGATTCCATTTTTCATGTGCTTTTCAACGAGTCCCCACAAGACATAAGTTTCCATTTGAGAAAAAAAAAGTTGGGGTAACAGGGGGTTGGGAAAAATGTAAAAAACTCAAAATCAGTTACCGTGTTTCAACGTTTTTTCAAAACATTTCTTGCTCAAAAAATATGAATTTTATTCTAGACCTTTGGCCTTCCCTGTATATCATAATGTACTCACCTAGTTTTAATTGAATCCTCATTATTTTGAATTCGATGTTAATTACCCAACGAGCAGTCTTCATTACAGTCCATATTTAGCCAAAGGAACCTTTCGGTGAATAAAGCAATGCAAAACAATGCTTTCATTAACAGGCTGAACCCTAGTGCCATTTTTGGCACAAAAAGTAGCTTCTTTTAACTTCACTTGCAATGTGCAGTCGCTTGTAGCGCTTAGTTACGCCTTTAACAAAGTTTATTAATACCAACAACTAAGCGTTTATCATAAAGTTAATTAATAGTCCGGTGTTAGCCGTTATAAGAAACGCCAAAGGAGTTTTGGCAGCGAGATGATTCGAGCCGACGCCGACGACGCCGACGTGACGCCAGCGTCTTCGGCTAGACTTGTGCTTTTCTGGAAACCGCATTTCCTATCTAACTGCTGGACAAAATAAGTGAGACAAACTCTTTTTTTTTGAATAAATTTAAAGTGAAATATTATTGAAACCAAAAGAGACTTTGTGATGTTCTTTTCAGAAGCCTTTTGGAAAAACTTTAGCGAAAAATTTAGTATGACTAAAAAAATTGCATTATGCACACATGTTTTTTAGTCAGGCTGGAATTTCTTTTTGATATTTATTCATTGCGGAAAATTACAAAAATATTATTTAATTGTTAAATTATCCCGTGAGTACTACTATCCAAATATAGTAACACAAGTACTACTACTGGGTTTCGGAGACCATCGAAAAAAAGCTTCAAGAACTGAATTAAAACAAAAATTACTTACTACACTGAACTTATCCAATCGATTCCTACATAGAATCTACAGCTTAATCCAGTTTGGCCATACCAAAGAAGCACATTTCAAACAAATGGGAATTTTGCACTTTGAACAGCAATGGTCGGACCTTTTATCATTTGTAGTAAGACAATTCCACACCGGCGACATTTCGACTTGGCAAGCTGTTGAGAGGGTGCTGGAGGATCCTCTATTACCTCTTCAAGTGAATCGTCACACATAATTGCAATGGAGGCACGTGAATCATGTTTGTGCGCATTTCCAAGTATGTTTCACATAATTGTTGAACAAAAGTGTTTATAATTAAGTATTTTGATTTTTTTTCATTTTTGATGAAAGATGTACAAGACAAGGCTATTATCACTACCAATGATGAGACAAGCATGGAAAAGTACCATAAGCTGGAGGTTGAATAAGTTGCTAATTTTTCGCGCAGTGTATCAACGCTTGCTTCGTATTACTGTAAAAAAGAATGATATCAAGAATGATATCGGGACTTTTATGATCCATCCACTCTATCGTTATTGACAGTAGAATACCTGCGTTTCCTTGCTTCGGTAGATAAGATACTATGCTATCTTATCTTGTGCTGTAGAACCGAACCGCCTTTTCATGGTAAGGTGATGGATCTCTTCACTATTGCTTTTCCTGTATCTAAAATGAATCCCAAAAGGAAATCTAAAAAATCCTGGTTTACAAAATGGTTTAAAACTTCCTAAAAATATCTGCTATTACTACATCTAATCAGAAAGGATACGGTTTGTCCAGTTTTTCACATCTATTTCAACAAATACCGCTTTTTATATCGTTGTCTAATTAGAACAGCTAAAGAGAAATTCTATTCAAATCGTCTAGTTACTTCCTCGGACACCCACAAGGAGTGCTGGCACATCATCGGCAAATGAACAACCGCCGCTTAGCACCACTTCCTGAGATCACCCCCAATAATTTGAACAACATCTACTGCAGCATTGCTGGTAATCTGCAAGCAGTCTCAAGATCCAAAATTTACTTATCAGGGGTAAAGATCCCGAATTCCTTTTTCTTCTTACCACTCGAACTCACCAAAGTTAAGCAATCACTGCTATCGATTAAAAACAAGAATAGTGTTGGTGAAGATGAACTTTTTGCCAAAATTTTCCTCAATATGCCTAATGATGTGCTCTTGGTCCTAGCCGAAACGATTAACCGACAGTGAAAATCGGGTGCTTTATCACCTTGCTTAACTACAGCCAAGGTCATTCCCATCTATACGGAGAGAAGTTTGGATGATCCACCCAACTTCAGGCCAATCTCCCTCCTATACACTTTGTAAAAGTCATTGAAAAGTTGGTAAAGACACGTATGCTTTCCTTTATTTATTCAAACTTCCTAAGAAAACATCAATTTGATGTCCGGGCCAAAGTCAGTACCAATGATGCTGTGTATTATCTACTGCAACAATTATACACTCAGATAGATTAGGGTGGAGCTTCTGCTGCTGTCTTTTGTGACCTGCCAAAGACTTGAACTCGAACGTTATGGCTTTAGAAGACAGGCTTTGTCCTGGCTTTCTTCTTTCCTTGCGGGTCGTCACCAGCGTGTCATCATAGGTCCTACATACTCTGATTATCAGTTCATTAGATGGGGTATTCCTCAGGGCTCAGTCTTGGGTCCTATTTTATTCCTGCTCTACATCAATGATCTTGCAGGGCTTGGGATTAGTGGTCAATTCACCATCTTTGCAAATGATACATCCATTTTGTGGCATGATGTGGTTCCTATATTGCTTCATAGAACCATATTGGAGGATCTTGAGAAAGTGAAATTATGGCGCGATTTCAATCAGTTGACTTTAGATCCTATAAAATCAAAACTCATATCCTTCAAGGGCAATTTAACCCATATATTAGCGGGTAACTCTCCGACTGTATCTACATCTGTAAGCAAATTCTTTGGCATTATCATAGTTAATAATCTCAGGGTCGATACTCATATCAAGACTCTAGCCAATAAACTTCTGCCTGTTTTGCAATCAGGGTGGCTGTTCAGGAGCTTGAGTTGGATATTTGCAGGATGGTGTATTTTACTCTCTTTGAATCGCATCTTCGTTACGGAATACATCTCTGGGGAAATGCTGCTAATTAATAAAACAAAGAGCTATCCAGTATATTTGTAGTCTGCTTGCCTTATTTTTAAAAGTCGAGATAGATTTTTCTTGAATAATCCTAGGTACCCAAGCAGGAATCAAAATATACTTAGACTTCCCCAACCATCTTCCAGCTTGACAAGGAAGTCTTTATTTTGCGAGGGTATTCATATATTTAATCACCGTCCGTAGAAACTAATTAACGGTTGTCGATAATTTCTTGTAAAATTGAAGGAGTAGCGAACCCTGAAACGTTTGTGCTATTATTAATTGATCTAAACCCAAAAATAGTCTTTATTAACTTCAAAAAGAAAGAAAAGAAAGAGATTGTCATTTTCTCAGACAGTCAAGCAACCATCAAAGCGCTGAGCTCAACAACAATCAGCTCCAGAATGGTATGGGAATGCCTAGATAGGCTAAATGAAATAGGCAAGAATAACAAATTATCCCTTCAGACCAATTGACAAAAGTAGGAGCACAAACTCCGCTTTTAGGACCGGAACCTGTCTACGGCATAGTGATGCACAACTACAAGGAAGAATTCAAGAAAGAAGAGCAAACCAAATGGATCAGTTTATCGGACCGCCTTCCAGAATTAAGGCAATCAAGGATGTTTCTTGGACCCCTTTACCCAGAATGATCAAAACACCTTTTAACACTGAGTAAGAACAATCTCCGCATCCTCACCGGCTTTCTTCCGGGCCACTGCCGGTTGGGAAGGTACTTGGAGAGAGGGGGAGGAAACTCCGGAACACCCTTTCACAGAGTGCGAGGCGGTCGAGAACAGACCTGCTGAATGGCCTGCTTCGGGTGCTGCATTACCGAATAGGAGGAACTTCCATCCATAGAACCATCCAGACTACTTGTTTTTATCAATGCACTGAAGCTGGATGAGGTACTCTGATTGAAAATCACAACAATTGAAGCACCATGGAAGGGGGGCGCAATAGATCTGTACAGGTCGCATTGTATTAACACCCCCTTAGATCCATTATTCATTCACTCAACTTCAAAAATGCATCATTATCAACATTTTCCCTGATAATTCCTTTTATATCTCAGGAGAAATTGCTCCAGTGTGCTTCTATGCCCTTAAAAACACTTTTGTCTAAAGGCTGCATATTATGTGTCTAAGTTGCAGGTAATTTTACCAAAACCACTCCATTATTGACCGCAAGTTTAGCTAAGTTGTAACTGCATCGCATGGCAGCCCCATCAAAAATAAACACAACCTGCCTATATAAACTAGAAAACCCTCTTGAAACCACTTGCAGAAAATATTAGCATTCATCCAACCGTTTTTTTTGTGCGGTATAATGAGTTCCACATTTTCTTCGAGAAATCAGTTCTTACAAAATTCTCTTGATGTGGAAGTTTTTCGGCTGCAGCATTGCCCTCGTGCTTTTTTTCTCAGATCTTGCCATATTTTTTGAAATCCTGTTCTGCAGTTTCTATCCAATAAGTTTAACTCCTTTAGGATCATGACGAAAGCCTGTTTCGTCGCAGTTGTAAACCCTGTGACCTTCTTTTTCTGTTATATTTTCTTTCTGAAAGATTTTTGAAGACGATTATACCATTCATGAATTGTAATTATTATGGTCTAACCTCTTTATAGAAACAAACGCGGGTGCCTCCCAATCTACGCCTAGACATTTTCCATCGCCTTTGCTGTCTCAGTTAACATCAGAATATTCACAGTATTCCTTAACAAATTGCAATAGGTACTTCCATTCGGGTTAAACCACAACCATTGCGGCTTTGTTGCTAAGGGATAGATGATATAGTGTTTCCTTATATTTAATTTTCTTTCTGTAGCAAAGGATTTTATGGAAGCGGGTGCCTTATGTCTGTATTTTAATATTATAGAAATGGGTATCTTGTACTTTTCGAATGCCCCGTGAAGAATTTTTCCTCTCCTAACATATTCCACGAGGGTAAAGAAAGTCCTTTCAGATTTTAACTTTTGAACTCTCGGAATAAAGCTATTTGCTCAGGTGAATAGCTTTTGCCTAAAATGCCTATTTGCATGCAACATATATAACTGGAAACTAATCGATTTCAAAATCCTCCATTCCAAAATTACAATTAGGTTTTAACTTGACACATTAGATCGAGGCATTTTGACTTTAAGATACTTCCCATTAAATCGTCTACATTACATCCTCAAGGGATAAAATAGAGATCAATATGGCCCAAATAGAACCTTATTTGCCTGACCGCCTTTCGCTTATTGAAATATTAGGTTTCCGCATATCAGTCAGTTTAGATGCGTCATTACTCATATAAAGCTATCGCGCCCGAAGCTGAAACGACATTCAGAGGATCTTTTATTATTCTCTAAACTTCCGTTTTCTCGTTGTTTTTGAGCATAGAAATCCATATCTGACAAAAACTAATCGCTGCTGTCTCGGGGGTCTCGTGTCTCTTATTACTTTATTTTTCTGGAAATGTGATATTCGTGTATCGGATCACAAAAGTGTTGCTCATGCCCATAGAATACCTCAACAATTATGAAAGATAATTTCAGAACTTTCGGAAAAATGCATGTCTCACCAAGCAAGAATCTAAGATAATTGTGGCACAAAATGCTTGATCTTACTAGAAATGCTGACAACTTATATATTTTGTTTCCAACAAGATTACACACCATGTTATGTAATTGAAAAAGAGGTCATTCACTTTTGGGTTAGCTTTGGTGGCGCTCGCACGTTGGACTGGAGTCTTGTTTTATTACCAAATTTCTGCATGGTAGTGCACGTGGTTCAGAGAGGAAAACATGTTGGGTTTCAAAGGGCCAATTATTAGGGCTCTGGATTATTCCTCTACGTGAAAGCAGGACAGGAGAATATCGGGTGTAGGCCCTGCAGAGATACCACAGCTCCCGATGGAAATCGGTTATAACTTCGTTGTACGAAGGCCCCTTGCATAAAACATCAAACGTGCAGTTCATAAGCCGTGAAATTTAGTGTTCGAGAATTTAGGAATTTCCAGGAGTTTCACCATTAGGACCACCGTCAAAGGTGAGAACCTCACTCCAGCTCTAGCTAAGCCCGAAAGGTGGTCGTGCTATCAAATTGCGTAGTAGCAGCGCCAACAACATGTTGTGTTAATCAGTACTTCGGTCTCGACGAGACTAGTCTCGGTCTCGTCTCGTCTCGTCTCGAAATTTGAGATCGATACGAGACGAGACTAGGAATTAGTGTCTCAAGTATTCAATTAAAAATAATTTATAAGTAGGATAGTACGAAAATAATGCTTTTTTTTAATAATAAGTAACGTACAAAAAATAAAAAAATATTTAGGTACACGAAAATCAATGAAATCTCGGAAAGTATATACGTATCTAAAGTACAATTTACTAGTTGCCTACCTATATTTATGAGTAAAACAAAAAAATATATTTTCAAAACAGGTCTAAATTATAGGTAACGTACAAAAATTAAAAATATATAAGAATCTAGAAGCACGAAATAATATTATTTCGAATTTTGAGGAATACAAGTATCTACTAGTGTAAATCGGGAATATCCTTCAGGTCACAGTATGTATGAAGAAAATGTCAGCATCAGTTTAATAAAGACAAATTAGCCTTTTAGAACAAATGTCAACGATTTTTTAAATTGCACGTTAGAACACTCCAAAACATAGCTTCTCAAAAATCGTAATTTCGTGGGACTCACTTCAATTTTCGATCAGTTTGCTCCAGTAGTTCGAGAAGAAGAAGCAAAACAGGATATTATTCATTATTTCTTGAATACTCCCATCATACGGTATCTTAACTACCTCAGAATTTCCCCTGGAGAATTTTGAACACAATCCTTTATAATATAATTTTTCTTGACCATTTTGTCAAGAACTTTAAAATTAAGAGTTTTGTCCTCATTTCATTTTTTACTTTTTATCCTTATTAAGAGTTGGAGACATAAATGAAAGGAAGCTAGGATTGTTTT
>MU184829.1:13369-28993 GCA_016904865.1 Pissodes strobi | reverse complement strand
AACATAAAAATACATCACCATAAATCTAGAAGTACGAAATAATATTATTTCGAAATTTGAGGAATACAGGTATCTACGAGTGTACATAGGGAATATCCTTCAGGTCACGGTATGTCTGAAAAAAATGTCAGCATCAGTTTAATAAAGACAAATTAGCCTTTTAGAGCAAATATCAATGATTTTTTTAATTGCAAGTTAGGAAACTCCAAAACTTATAGCTTCTCAAAAATCGTAATTTCGTAACACTCACTTCAATTTTGGACCAGTTGGCTCCAGTAGTTTGAGAAGAAGAAGCAGGTTATTAAAATTATTTATCTGAAAAAAACCCAAAAAATCTAATTATTATTCATTAACGTGGCAATATCCCAAAATAGGTCGAATTTATAATACCGAATCTTGGAAGTTTTTAAAAAAATATATATTTTTTTTGAAGTGCACGAGACTCTCGGCGAGACCGAGACCAAGACCGAGACCACAAAATGTCTAGTCTCTGCGAGACCGAGACGAGACTCGAAGACTTGAGACTTTGCGAGACTAAGACCGAGACCTCAATAGTCTCGTCTCGGCTCGGTGAGATCGAAGCACTAGTGTTAATGTGAAAAAAAATATGGCACCACAAATAATTTTGAAATAATCAACACGGTTCCTCTGCCAGAATTAATATGCATGGAGGTTGGCTTAAATCGTCTGTACAAAACCCTAGCAGATATTTTTGAGGCTAAAATATGAAGATCCGGCCCCATTGCCTTAGTCCAAATGTTGATAGTTTAGAAAGTTCTTTTTAGAATGAGAATTCGAGATGTGATTCAATTACGATATGCATTGGAGAATAGGCCACCAGCAGCACTATATCTATATCTAAAGCTTCGTAGCAATTTTCGTGACTTGTCATATTGCATTTTTAGTTAAAATTTCTTGTTCGTTGGGATTTTTTTTATCCTTATACATAATAGGTGTCGCTCTGAGCAGCCGTTTCTGAGATAATCGAATTTACCATACTCCATTGACTCTTTCGGCAAATATCTATAAATAGTTTACTTTTATTCGTATTTTAAAAAATTGTTTTCCTCTAATTACTTGTAGCAATTTGCAAATTATTGTCTGGGTTAAGTGAAACAATACTGCGAACACTAGCAATAATATATCATAATTGATAATAGCCCGATAGCTGATAAATATTCGTAAGCTATGAGTTGATGAAAAAACAAAATCGAAAGATATCTCGGTATTTCATTTATTCAGCAATCCTTGCTTAGTATTGCTGCTGCTAACTACAAAACTTTTATTAATACATATTTTAATCCATTGCCGAGAATGCCGAGGCTAGACCATTGGATGGCAAACTCTGTCCCCAAATTACTTTTCTTTCTGAATAATTGAAACTGTTTCTAAATTATCTTCTCGTTTTATGCAATGCCATTCTAGCGCTAACAAGCAAAATGAGAACTAAATAATGTCATGAATTCTGCTATACACGTCTAAGTTCGTAAAATTACGGCATTTCTTCTTTGTTTGTTTATTTGAAAATGTGAAGCGGCCCACTTGTTGTCAGATTACTCGATCAAGCAGCTTCAATACTAAAACAGGGGTATTGAACCCAAACCCACTTACAATTCTCCGACACGTTTTAATCTGCTCAAGTTTCAACAAACGACATACAGAACAAACGTGGACTTTTGTTCAGAATCATATGTAGAACAATTTTAAAGGATCTCTAATTTCCATTTGATATTGTCATAATTCAGCGCTTACTTTTTCAATAAAAACTCTGATAAAAGGGACGTTGATTATTTTATAAGGAAGCCTTCAATTTTGCTCCCTTATGTGCCAAGGATAATAATAATAATAGGGAAAGATAATTTTGTCTGCTAAATACAAACTCTAGAATTGGGCTATTAAGGAAAATTGATATTATAAGCATAATATTTATTAGCGGGCAATACTTGATAAACAAGTAGATGCTGGATGCAAATATGTGCTGAAAATGCTAGCGTCTACTTTCGACCATGTGATAGTATATTATACAAGAAGCATTGAAATTACTAGTTTTTGGACGGGGAGGTTTTAAACTTTCGAGGTTGAAAACGAACCTTCAGTCAAGCAATGTACATTGAGAACGATTACTATTACACACGTGTTGAAAACAAGTTTTTAACACTAGTGTTGATCAGTATTTATCATGTCATTCTTATCTGTCAAATTAAAATGTCAGATGGCATAGACAATGATTAAAAAATAATCTACAGCAAAACAAGCAACATTTGGGGTTTTAAATGATGGAGGAAGCTCAAAACACTATCCTGTCAGGGCATTTCCCTTTTATAATAACTTAGATCTTTTAAATAGGGGACCCTGTACATTTTTGTGTGATGTTTAACATAAATCCAGGTTTATATTAAAAAGAGCTCTCTGCAATAGTTTCTATTTGCTCATGTTTGAATGTAAATATTTAACGAAAATGGAATTAATGCAAATGCCTTCCTTTGACTTCTAAAGTATTCAAAATCATTCTACATGTCTCGTGGTAGCTTGCGTAATTTCTTGTGCGTCAAGGTTTTGAAATGCTCCAAACACTACTATTGTGCCTGATATTTTATAAGTGAGTATTTTCTAAATAATAAAAAATAATAAAAAGAATTTAACGGAGTTAGATCAGGCAAACGAGGTGCCTCTAGCCATGGACCTAATCGTTTAACCAAACTGTCGTAACTAATAATGTAAAATTAGTTATTCCATTAAATTGGTATTAGCTCCTTGTCGCAAGTTATGTGATTTGGTTACTATAAGAGGAAAATAAATATTTATTTAGTTATTTATTTATTTCCATTGGCATGTTTACATATGTTGGAATTGTCTAATACAAAGTTAAAACAAGTATATTGAAAACAAAGATACGAAAGATTAAAAACTAAAACATTATAACTAAGCAAAATTCGATCAATTAAAAGGGTGTGAAAAAAAAAATCAGGGGCTCTCAGCTGATATGGTCTTAAGTTTCACCTTATAGAGGTGGAGAGTAGAAATGTCCTAAATATTTGAAGGTAAGTGATTAAAAATTTTAAGGGAGGTGATCCCAGGTCCCACTTACACCTGGGTCAACAGAGCATCGGGAATAAAAAAAAAGCCTGTTATCATTTCTTGTTGTGTAACGATTAATAACCCCGCATGTCGGGGATTCATTAAGATGTTTAAATACATAACAAGCATATCGTTTGATAAGTCCGAAATGATTGACGTAAAAGCTGTAATTATTGTCAATATTCCAAATATGTTTATTGTTTACAGGTGACCATGAACATTTGACTCTTTTTAGGCAGTGGCCATTGATTAATCCATAAATCCATTTTTTTCATCTGATTACCAATAACACACCTTTGTGCTTGGAGATATCAATCAGTGGCTTCAGCGACACACGATTAAATTGAAAGTGTCAGACACAGGCCACAATATTGCGAAAGTCTTTTGTATTCACGAAACTTGCCGTCTTTGTCATCCTGGCTCTATGTAGGGAACCGGAACTGTTATAAACAAAGCTCGTAACGAGACTGCCTTTAGTTTGTAGCCACAACGGAGTTGACCCTTAAATTTAGTAAGAGAGAAGGAATGGGTACCTTGAACGTAATTAACTTGATTCAAAGCTGCATGGCCTTAGCTTTGTCAATGTAATCAATGAAATCGCTATCATGCCATGAGCCTAGTAAGAATTAGATGTTCGCTACTCTATATCTCTATTTTTTTAGTAGATTCATTTATAGAAAAATTAGAATGAGCGACAAATCAGATGAAACGTTAACTAAATATCTCTCAGTGTATGTTCCATTTTACCCAGTTTTCATTTTCAACAATTGGAAACACTCCAAAATATTGAATTTTGCACAAAAAGCAAATAAAGACCCTAATTAATGCAAAACGGTTGTTAAACACTAGCGTTGAACAGTATTTATCATGTAATCCTTATCTGTCAAATTAAAATATTAGATGACATAGGTTGTCAAATTAACACCATCTGTCATCAATTCAAATAAAGTCGTGTTGAAAGGTGCCCTATATCACACACGTGTTAAAAACTTTGTCAACACACCTTGTCATATCCATGCTACAATGCTAACTGGATTCGGCGATGCTTGCCCTAATTCAGGTTCATAAGCGATATTTGCTCTAGCTGGCTTTGGCGAAGTTTTCTTGGATTGCTCGCGAACAATCTCTCCGATTGCCAAATTGATTGTTGAAACAGAGCTACTCGCAATTGTTGTCGATATGTTTTGGGAAATCCTACTAACTGCGCCAGTTTTAGATATCCAACTGAGAATCCAATTATTTGGAAAGCGTGGAATTTATTATAATTGATATAATGACCATTAAGTTAATAAGTACAAGAGGAGCAGCGTTCATCATCATCATCGTCACCGGCCTGTAACTGTCCACTGTTGGATAAAGGCCTCTCGTTCTCTTTTCCATGCACCTCTGTCTTTCGTCAGCTGAAACCAGTGTCGTCCTACGTGTTGTTTAATATCATCAAGCCATCGTTTTTGGGGCCTTCCCCTGCTCCGGTTAGTTTCTCTGGGTTTCCAATGAACGAGTCTTGCAGTCCATTTATCACAGTCCTGTCTAGCCACATGTCCAACCCACTGCCATTTCATGTGTGCAATGCGCTCGATAATATCTGTTATCCTGGTGCTCTCTCGGATGTCCTCATTTCTTATTCTTTGTCTAAGAGTTACTCCCAACATTCTTCTCTCCATAGCTCTTTGCGATTTTCTCAATATGTCGGCGCTTTTCTCTGTCATAGTCGCAGTCTCCAGTCCATAAGTAGCCACGGGCAAAACACAGGCATCGTACATTTTTCTTTTTAGACACATAGGAATGGTTTGGTTTTTGAAGATGTAATTTAGGCGACCGAAAGCACACCAGGATAGTCCAATTCTTCTTGTTATCTCTGCGGTCTGGTTTTCTCTTCCAAGTTTTAGTGAGTGTCCAAGGTAGACATATTGGTCAACATTTTCAATTATCTGATTGTCGATTATTATTTGTATGTCAGTTTGGGTCAGAATTTTTGTTTTGTTCAAGTTCATTTTTAGACTCGCTCGAATAGATGCTTGGTTTAATTCATGCAACATACTTGTCAGTTCATCAGCATCGGTACTTATTAGGACAATATCATCGGCAAACCTCAGATAATTTAAGTATGAGCCGTCGATCTTAATTCCTTTATTCTTCCACTCTAAGTTTTTAAAAATATCTTCCAATGCCGCTGTAAATAACTTTGGCAACACGGTATCACCCTGGCGTACCCCTCTGCTAATTTTAATTTCTTCGGTCTTGGTGTCCGATCTGGACCTGTAGCGTTGCATTTTTATAAATATTTTCTATTAAGTCGGAATATCTGGTGTCAATTCTAGCTGCATCTAATGATCTTAGGAATGCCCACGTTTCAATAGTGTCGAACGCTTTCTGGAAGTCTACAAACGCTAAGTGTATTTGGATATTATACTCATTTGGTTTTTCAATCAGACGTTTCATGGATTGCAAATGATCTATAGTGCTGAAACCTCGCTGAAATCCGGCCTGTTCGACTGATTGGTATGAATCTAATTTGGTTGTTAGTCTGTTTGTTATTATTCTTGTGAGTAGTTTGTATATGTGTGACAGAAGGCTTATTGGGCGATAATTTTCAATATTCGTGCTGTCTCCCTTTTTAAACAGCAGGATCACTTCCGAGTTTTGCCATGTTTTTGGTATTTTGCCTTCTTCCAAACATTTGTTAAATAATACTTTTAATAATTTTACCACTGTATTTCCGCCCATTTTCAACATCTCACTCGTTATTCTATCTTCGGCCCGGAGCCCTGTTATTTTTCATTTGCTGTAGTGCTAAGCGGATTTCGTTTGTCGTAATCTCTGGTATTTCTTCTGAACCCACATTTAGCACCTTTGTTCTTGGAGTGTCTGGCTTTGGAACGTTTGACGAATATAGATTTTTATAGAACTCCTCTACCCTAACAATCTGTCATCTATCGGAGATAATTACGCCTCTTTCGTTTTATATTTTTGTTATTTTTTGTCTGCCTGTTGAGATTTCCGCTCTAAGTACTCACATATTGGCATTGTTTTCGATTGTTTGTTTTATTATTCTTGTATTATATGCCCGAATATCCTTTCGAATTTCCCTTCGAACGGTTTTATAAGTTTGCATATTCAACTGAGTCTTTCTTGGTCTGTCGTCTTTGTATAATTAAGCCTTGAGTTTGTTGACTAAGTTTACTCTCCTCGTTTTTTCTGATATTAGCACATAGTTTTTTCGTTGCAGTTTGAATGTCTTGTGTGATCTTTGTTGAAAGGTCATTTATATCTAGGGTGGTCATATTTCCGATTGGCTCTAGTTTTCTTTCTAGCTCTTGTTGAAATCGATCTCTTTGTCTCAGCAAAACATCCGTAGTTGGAAAGACTGAATTGCACATAAGTTTTCTTAGAGCGGCCCTGACCAGTCTGTGATCATTGCCAGTGTCGAAGTTACTTAAAACTGAAACATCCGTAGCTATTTTTTTATTGTTGCTAAGTATATAATCAATTTCGTTCTTAACTTTCTTGCGGGGACTAATTCATGTCCATCTACGTTTTAGCGGGGTTTTTAAAGAAGCTATTCAAGCAATAAAGTTTTTCTCCGCTCATAAAATGACAAAGCATATCTCCCCTCTTATTTCTGTCGCCCAAGCCGAATTTTCCAAGATATAGTCGCTCTCTTGATCCCTTCTGTCCAAATTGCCGATCTTCGCGTTGAAGTCCCCAGTGACAATCACAAAATGACAGGTTTCTTGATGTTTTGCCCTACTTATGTCCTCATACAACTGTTCTACTTCGTCATCTTTGGCGTTGGTTGTTGGTGCGTATATTTGAATAATTTGCATAGAGTATCTTTCTGTCAGCTCCATGATCACGTATATAATTCTTTCCGAAATTACGCAATATTTCGTTATTCGACTTTGGACCCTTTTATTGATGATAAAAGCTATTCCACCATTTCCATGTCCGTTTTCAGAATTAGCTTGAAATAGTACATTTCCAGACTTTAGAATTGTTGTTTTTTCTCCTGGCATGCGGGTTTCGCATATACCTATTATATCCCATTTAACATGGCTCAATTCGGTTTCTAGTTCTTCTAAGTATTCTGTCGTACGCATGGTTCGTATGTTGTATGTTCCAACATACAATCTGTTTGATTTGTTCTTCTTGGACTTAGTCGAACTTTTGCCCCCCCCCCCAGATTCCGGGGGGCAGGCTGTCATACTAACAGCATGAGATTCTGAGACATCTTCTCTACTCATCTGGGGTAGTCTAGTTTTTAAGTTCGACTGCATAGTTTAAAGGAGGTTTTGGCATTTTTTAGGACACCACGCTTGCCAAACGGGTTGGTGTCTTGTGACTTCAGCCGCCCATTCTGGGTCAGACCATTGACTGCCAACGGTCAGACGCTGTTTGCAGCCGTCCGATCCGGGACAGACGCTGCGGGGGGTGTGGTCTTTTCTTAGCTTCACCTCTATCACTTCGAGACCTTACCGACATGGGTGGCCCTACCAGTAGCTACGCTACCGTCGGCATTGCTCTCTGGATATTTGAGGTTACTAAGCCGACGACAAGGTGAAAGACCCTCGAGAAAGTGGAGTAGCGTTATAAAACATTATTTATCAGGTGCTGCATAAACGTGAAGCAAAGCAGGATCTGTGTGTTACAGGTTCCCATGATAAGAGGCAATGTATAGGGTTCACATAGCTTGCTTTCATCTACATGCAACAATTTACTTGCGCAATGTAACTTGTACCCGCCAATTTGCGCAAATTGCTGCCACCAATGTGAATGTGAACGCCGTCGTGGGATGGGGTGAGGAAAATAATGTTCAGGTTAACGTAGGAAAAAAGCAAACACCGCAGGACCTGACTGATCAATGATATTACAAACACTAAAACGGAGTTTCTTCCACAATACCGAAACAGAATTATTGCAGTTGACGCGCGATTCTCTAACCATGTTAGCATCATCAGGAGTTGATTAAAGTCGGTTTTAATCATCTTCTGATGATGATAACATGACCAGCGAAACGCGGGTCAAGTGCAATAATTCTGTTTGGGTATTGTGGATAAAACTCCGTTTTAGTGCATTTTGTGGAAGGTTCCAAACCCCAACGTAATCACAAATACTGACTCTTGCTGGACATCAACATGGAAAACGACATGTCACCAAAATCGCCAAAGGAGCAGCACAAAAGCTAGGAGTACTCTATAGAGCAAAAAAGTTGTATACACCTTATCAGCTCTTACTGCTGTATAAGTTCCTGATAAGACCACATGTGAAATACTGTTCCTATGTGTGTAGCTCGGCACCCAAACACTTGATCCATGCAAAAGAGAGCAGTCCACCTCGTGTAACCCAGAGTTGACTAAAGACCTTGATAGCCTTGAACATGGAAGAGAAGTGGCGGACCTATCTCTTTAGAGATACTAATTCAGAAAGGGTTCGAATGAGCTGGCACCAGAGTTGTGCCAAACAGAAACACTCGTCAGATATAAGCTGCTCGTCATCATATGATTCAGTTTTAAACACCTAGGACGTAGCTGTTGTGGGACTGAAGGGCTGCCTAGCCCTGGAATGGACTTGCGAGTAACGTCTTTCCCGAAAACTACAACCTACAGCGCTTCAAATCCAACGTCTGCCGAAGACGTCTTCTCCGCAGTCGTACCGCTTGTTTAATTTTGTGTGTGCCGAGCACACCAGCCTTTATGTATTATCGAGAAATGGGTCAAATATTCAAAGGCCTGTTCTTATTTGATTCATGTAAGTCACCAGATACATTCGCGGCGAAACATTCTCACACATTCTTATTAAACTAGGCTACGACCTTATGTTGCTCATTTAAGCGAAACTACCGCCAATAAATCTTTAGACGGATCGTGTTTCCTAATCGCGGTGTCAAAACTTTCCGGATATCAGTAAAGTTGCGTAAACACCCTATTAGACGCAATGTGTCAGAAGCAGAAGGCACATACGCCTTCAGTGTTTTTTTATATATTTTGCCATGACCTTAGATATACAGACACTGCCATTAACAGTTAATTATAAAGGGATCCATAAGCAATTAGTTATATGTTAAAAAACGTGTGCCCTAAAATAAATATTGCAAACTACTAGAAACATTTAAACTACTAATTAATGTTCACCCTGTTGTAAGGTTGAACTTGAACTTGAAAAATGTTAGGAAAACATTGAAGTTAATATATAAACAGCGCGAGCGAATAGCCCAGGTAATTTAGAACTTTAAAGTTGCAATGGTTGGCCGATTTTATGATATAAATAGTCAAGCGGATCATCAGGCCGATAGGCTGTTGTCTCTCGCCTATTCCGCTGACCTACTGCAGTCCACAGGGAAGTAGTAGAGGTTCTAACCGTGTCCTAATCTTCAAACCCAACTCGGGAAGTTCAGTTCACAGGAAAGCACTTATTGGGGGATACCTACCTAAAAAGCACTAATGTCCAATCTACGATAGATCTACCAAATTTAAAGTTACACAGATATAGTGCCTTAAAGTGCTGAGTGAAATTAAGATAAACCAAGTACTGTAAATAATTATCTTATGAAATGTAATAGATTTGAAAGTTCCTGTATATTAATTTTACCTTAATCCCTTATATTGTTCTAGTATTTTAACATAGTCAATGTCATATATTATTTTTCAACTTTTGTATGTGTATTTCTTGCAAATTAAAGCCTTATATCAAAAGGTCTATAAGCTAGCAAGTATGGATAAATTCCTAAAGCCAGACAGATTCAACTCTGATCCAAACTCTTCCAAAGCGCAGGCAGAATGGACCCACTGGAAAACAACCTTTAATAACTCTGTATCTACTGTTGAAAAAATCAACTTAATCTTTTGATAAATCATGTAAGTCATAACAACTATGAATATATCGACGAATGTTTGGCATACTCAGATGCAATTAAAACTCTTGATACAATGTTTGTCAAACCTAGAAATGAAATATTTGCTAGACACTGTCTCACTTCTAGCAAGCAACAACCTGATAAAACGATAGATCAGCACATACAAATCATGAAACAACTGAGTAAGGACTGCATTTTTAGCTGTCACGGCCGATGAACACCAAAATGACTACATAAGAGACTCATTTATTAGTGGATTAAGTTCCTGCCATATTAGACAACGTCTACTCGAAAATCACTCTTTAATACTGCAAGACGCCGTAAACCAAGCTTTGTCCTTGGAGTCAGCCCAAAAGCATTCAGACGCCTACACTATGTCTTCAAATTTTGTCAATTCAGTACCTTTAACAAATAAACAATCCATAGAAGAACATGAAGCTTACTCTACTGCTGCAGCCACAAATGTATATAAATGTTATTTCTGTGAAAGTAATAAAAGGCACCTGCGCAATTTGAGTCCTGCAAGGAATGCGATGTGCAGCGATTATGGAAAACAGGGACACTTTTCAAAGGTATGTCAAAGTAAAAGAAAATTAAAAGCATTCTCAGCTTCACTCATTCCATCTTCAAAAATTATCGCTGCAGCTCCAGAAAGTTTAGCTAGGTGTGTCATTAAAGTCAAAATTAATGGCTTTACTGCTGATGCTTCAGTTGATACAGGAAGTTCAGAAACTTATATTTCTAAAAGCTTCTTATCGTCTGTATCTATACATGTGTTTCCAAGTACTGGATACATATCCATGGCCTCTACTGCCTTACAATATCCTACATCAGGCCACTGTTTTGTCGATTTGGAACTAAACCATCATAAATATGCAAATCTTCAATTGACAGTTCTTTTAGACTTATGCCGATGCTATAATAGAACATGATATACTCAGACAACATTCCAATCTAAAAGTACACTTCGCAGGCCCAAAACAACCTTTAATAATTAATTTACCTTCCGTTTGTTGTTTACCTTCATTGGATATAAAACCACCAACTTTATTTTCAAATTTGTCAGCTGACTGCAGGCCAATTGCTACCAAATCTCGAAGATTCTCACACGAAGATGCAAAATTTATTTTAAGTGAAATTAAAACCCTTCTCTTGAATGGAATTATAGAAGAATGGCGTTCACAAGTTTTGATAACGAAAAATGAAAACCATAAGAAGAGGTGGTCGACTACTCACAAACTATAAACAAATTCATGCATTTAGATGCGTATCCCCTTCCAAATATTGAAGAAATAGGTAGTTCGTGCGGTGGCTAAATTCGAGATTTTAAGTGCCATAGATCTTCAAAGTGCATACCATCAAGTCCCTATACGTGAAGACCAAAAACTTTACCTTTTGGCGTGACTAATGGGGTCGCTTGTTTTCAACGTGTGATTTGAATCTAGACCCTCATAGAGGAATTTATGCCTATTTGGATGACATAACCGTTTGTGGGCGAAATCAACATGAACACGACAAAAACCTACTGACACATCCTCATTAAGAAGAGCGGTTTTTATGTGTTCTCATTATTCAAAATGGATCCCTTCTTTTTCTGAAAAAAATCACCGACTAGTTTCCTGTAAAATATTCCCTTTGCCCGAACCCATAATTTAAGGCTTCGAGAGGCCTAAAAGTAATATTGCCAGATCTGCTGTTGCGTCCATTGAAGATAGTATTCCATTTGTCGTCAAAACTGATGCATCTGATCATTCTAATGCTGCTTCTTTACGCCAAGATGGGAGGCCTGTAACATTTTTCTCCAGAACGTTAAGTCAAAGTGAAATAGGCCATTCATCAGTCGAAAAAGAAGCGTATGCTATAGTCGAATCCCTCAAAAAGTGGCGTAATTTTTTAACTGGACGTAATTTTCAACTTATCACTGACCAAAAATCTGTTTGTTTATGTTTAATGCAAGGCATAGCAGCAAAGTCAAAAATGAAAAGATTCTTAGATGGCGTTTGGAGCTTTCTTGTTATAGCTACGATATAACATATCGCCCTGGCAGTTACAACAGTGTTGCTGGCAATTTTTCAAGAGTTTGTAGAATCAGCAGAGAGAAAACACTGTACGATTTACATCAAGCATTATGTCATCCTGGGGTCACGAGAATGATACATTGGATCCGATCTAAAAATATGGCGTTTTCAGTAGAAGATGTGAGGTTAATGACTGCATCTTGCCCAATCTGTGCTGAAGTCAAGCCAAAGTTTGTTAAACATAATGGAACCCTTATAAAAGCAACTTCTCCTTTTGAAAGAATAAGTCTAGATTTTAAAGGCCCACTTCCCTCTTCGACACCAAACAGATATAGTTCCTTTTGCCTATCCTTGCCCCGATATGTCCGCAAGTACAGTAATACTGTGTTTAAATAATTTGTTTTCTATATTTGGGATGCCCAAATATGTTCATTGTGATCAAGGGTCATCATTTACGTCCTATGAATTGAAGCATTTTTATACTCTAGAGGGATAGCCTCCAGTAGATCTACACCGTATAATCCTCATATAAATGGGCAAACTGAACGATTTAATGGTATAATTTGGCAACCACTTCTCTTGCTTTGAAATCAAGAGATCTAAAAATACAACAATGGGAAGAAGTCCTAAAAGTCGCTCTTCATTCAATTTGTTCTATATTTTGCACCGCTACAAATTCTACTCCCCATGAACGCATGTTTCTTCATGCAAGAAGATCCACAAATGGAACCGCTATTCCATCTTGTCTTACAACTCCGGGAAACAAGATTTTCATGAAAAAGAATGTTCGGAATTCCAAGAACGACCCTCTCGTTGAAGAAGTAGACTTGGTAGAGGTAAACCCCGAGTATGCCTTGGTTCGACAGTCAGATGGTCGAGAAGTAACCGTTTTCTTAAAGCACTCCGTAGAGATAAGACTCTTTTAGAAAATCGACCTGGAGAACCTCTAGCATCTAAAGCCCATTCAGGTGAAGAACCGTCAAACTCCGAACTTTGATGTGGAGTCGCATGAAAGTTTTGGAGGTACTTATTGATTCTGTAGTCAACAATGGTCAAGAGAGTCCGTATCCAAAGCTTAAAGAACAAAAGGCAGATAAAATAAATTCTAGTAGATTAAGAAGACCCCCTAGGTACTTAGAAGATTACGTTCAGAAATGGAGCTGGGGAGAATGTAATAGATTCCCTGTATATTTATTTTACCTTAATCTCTTATATTGTTCTACTTTGTTTAATATTTTAACATTGTCAATGTCATCTATTATTTGTCAACTTTTGTATGTGTATTTCTTGCTAATTAAAGTTTTATATCAAAAGATCTATAAGTTACTGCATGACATAACCGTCTTTGCCCGAGCGACGTTGTTATTGTTTTACCGAAGTGCCTTCTTTATTATCTCTTCTCACCTTACGTAGATCGATTCATAATGTGAGCTATATAACCTGCACGCCAACCAAGGCGTGGCGGCACGAATAACTAAGCGTGATAATATTATTTAATATGTGCCAACACTTTGGATTGCATTGAATTAGCGATGGGTAATTTAGTTTTCTTGAATTGCTTTTGATTAGTTCCCTTTATGATCTAGATTTCGCCGGATAGTTCATGTTAGCTTGATTTGGGTTTGGCTGCTTCACTTAGCCTAGGGTTTTTATTCGCTTATTGTGCAAAACTTTAATATTTTGAAGTCTTTCCAATTTTCGAAAACAACAAATGGGTAAATTAAATTTTGAGCGTACAGTGTGAGATATTTAATTAACGTTTCATTTGATTTGCCGCTCGTTCTGATTTTTCTATACATAAATCTACTAAAATAATAGAGGCATAGATGACTGCTGTAGTAGTGAATATTTAATTCTTACTAGACTCGTCGCATAGCAACGATTTCATTGAATACCTTGACAAAGCTAAGTTTTGAATCAGGTTAATCACGTTCAAGGTGCCCATTCCTCCTATCTTACTCAATTTAAGGGTCAACTCCATTGTGGCTATAAACTAAAGGCAATCTCGCAAGCCTTGTTTATGACAGTTCCGGTTCCCAACATTGAGCCCGGATGACAAAAACGGCAAGTTCCGTGAATACAAAGGACTTTCGCAATATTGTGGCCTGTGTCTGGCACCTTGGCTTTAATTGTGTGTCGCTGAAGCCACTGATTGATATCTCCGAGCACAATGCTGAAATGGTGTGTTATTGGTAATCAGATACAGGTGCTTTATAGATTGGCCACTGCCTGAAAAAGTAGTCTAGATGGCATGGCGGATAATAATGACGCGATTTCAGATGATTCCGTTTTAAAAGCTGAAATATTGTGTGGTTTATTATAAGATCAGTGAAAACTGAACTAAAATGTGAGAAATGTTCAAGGCCATTCTACCCGGCTTGTTTAGTGCGGTTAAAAGGGGCGAAAACCCTGGAAATCGGTCAAATATTGTCCCCGTTGTGCGAGCCAAAAATCGAAGATTACACCATGATTAGTGCACTTTCAAGAGGAAATGAAATTATGAAATAAGCTAATATTCAAAATCAAAGTCAAAATCAAATATATTACATGTTAAAATGAACAAGCATTTACAGATAGTCAAAAGGTAGAATAGTATACGGTACAAATACAGACTACATCTATTTAATGTACACATATTCTAATAAAATTTATAAGACACCTGACCTTTACTTAAAACAGCTTAACATTAAATTTAAGAATTCAAGAAAATTAAAAATTCAGGATCCTACAGTCAAGAAACTCCTTTACACTATAAAACGCTTCTTTTATTAAATAGCTTTTTACATTCTGTTTAAATACTTTTTGGGGGAGTTCTCTGATTGACACTGGTAATTTATTGAAGAGCCTGACACCGAGATGACCTGGCCTACACTGGCACCTTTCCAGTCGACAGTGGGCTGGCACCAAGTCGACCCTTCCCCTAGTACTATAGTTATGTAGGTCTTCATGTCTCTCATACTTATTTATGTTGTTTTTTACATACAGTGATGGGCTAAAATATGGAACAAATTCATTATCTCGTAAACCACAATTTTTTTTTTAAATCGCTCGAACACGTCGATTTTGTTTTTCGATCGCGCATATTCTGACATGAAATGTAGATATACAGGGTGTTCCAAATTAGAGTGACAGAAAAAATATTTTTTTATTAAATGGAACCCCCTGTATATTATTGCATATTTGGATTTTGCGGAGAATTCTAGACATATTTCATGAATAATGTCCTATACCTATCTCCAACTGTTTTTGAAATATTGACAGTTGAAAATCGACCATTTACCAAGTTTGACAGCCTGTGAAATCTAAACGGCAAAAGATAGAGCAAAATGGTTTGCACTTTCCTATATTGGTTTTTCATAAGCTATCGTTTGACACTAATTTTATATTTAACCAGAGGTTAAGAAATTCCGGTTAAATTTAACCTCTGGTTAAACCTAAAGTTAGTGTCAAACGATAGCTTATGAAAAACCAAGATAGGAAAGTGCAAACCATTTTGCTCTATCTTTAGTCGTTTAGATTTCACAGGCTGTCAAACTTGGTAAATGGTCGATTTTCAACTGTCAATATTTCAAAAACAGTTGGAGATAGGTATAGGACATTATTCATGAAATATGTCTAGAATTCTCCGCAAAATCCAAATATGCAATAATATACAGGGGGTTCCATTTAATAAAA
>MU184828.1:102612-122433 GCA_016904865.1 Pissodes strobi | reverse complement strand
GGGGGGGCGAGCCGTAGACAAGGCCGCAGTAGTGGCACTTGTAGCGGAAAATTTTGGGGGTACACGCCCAGTTTTTACACAAAAGTCATGAGTCGATTAAATTCCCAGGGGGGGCCATGGCCCCCCCTGGGCCCTCCCTGTCTACGCCCATGCTCGCCGGTAATGTTAAATGTAATACAGAGTCTGTAATAATTATAAAGCTTAGACATAAGGAAAAAGGGGTTGAAACAAAGAAGGCGATTTGGCAGGAAATCAGTCCGTCAGGAATAAGTATCAAAAATTCCAGCAAGCTAAAGCGGTGATTAATGGCTGCGAGAATCGAAAGGAGATTAATACTTTAAAAAGTAAAATAGAAGGTACTCTAGGACCTGAGTATGTTATACAGATCCTACTATGAAACAACCTAAACTTAAAATTGCAAACCTTAATTGTTCTGACATAAGTAGGGAGGAAGACGATGAGAACATTATTAAAGAAATAATTGTGAAAAGGAATGACCTAACTTGTCATAAGACTTTTCATGTGAGAGGTAAAACAGTGTCAAAATACGTATAAGAATGTGGATCTTATCATTGAGATGGATTCAATAACCCATTAGGTGCTCTCACATAGGGAAAAAAATCAATTTTGGTTGGTCTAGGGTCTAAAGCATATGTGTTCAAGCATGTCAAGTAGCTCGTTTGTCGTCGCGTCTGACGGACGGCAGAGCAGGGAACGTCTTAGCTTCCATTATTATTATTAATATTAAAGCACATATTAAAGTACAAATCAATACGAATTGTAACAAACACCCTGGCAATTCAACGACAAGCAGTAATAAACGTGAATATTTTAATAATTGTGGCTGCCGATGCCATAGTGCCTTCACTGACATTTTAAGATAATTATGTCAATGACTGCTTTCCGATCGAACGAGCGGTGTGACGTCACGTGTCGTTTAAAAATGTGTAGCTTGCGGTCACAACTTTAATTGCTTATTGCAAATTAAATATTGCGATTTGAGGGCTGATATTTGGTGTGTGCTGTCTCTATAGGTAGGCAAATATCTTAAAGAAAAAAAAAATTGTTCAAGTTCCCCATTGTGATTATAAGTATCTTTCATCTGCAACTTGTTTTGTACTTGTGTACTTGGTCAATTCAAATTCATATCATATTTAAGTGAAATGCCTTATTAGATGAATGAATAAATGTAAAAAAAGGGTACCGACTTACCACCTTTCCAAACTAAGCTTATGCAACTATATATATTTTTCACTAATATTAAATCTAATTCACTTACAAAAATCCGCTATAATCTAAAATAAAGAACACTATCAATAAAATTGAACTTGACTTCTCTGCCGCCATTAGAGAAACGTAAACGACTTCAGCTTGGCAGCGGGCTTCATTATTTATCACTTCTTTTCTGCTGATATTACGGAGAATCCGCACCAAAAATAGTAACCAACACTTCGTAGAGGTTCTGGGCAATCACTTCACAAAAGGTTTTTGTAAAATATCCACGAAAACCCGGCAAAAATGTAATTTAATTAGGAGAACCGAAAACAAGCGATCTGGTTCCATTAAAATTGCATATTACCTTGTCACATGTCACCTGACTAACATATCTCCCGGCAGCGTTGCCGGTGTTTGTACTTCGGGATTAAGGCTAAAGTCGGCTATGACAATGCGCTCAATATGTTTGTTGCTATTAAAACATTCAAAAGTAGTAACTTTCCTTCTTGATTATCTCCTGAATTATAAAGAATGATTGTGCTTAAGAAAACAGCTCACAAACGTTTTCATGAAATCGTATGATCCTGTGCATTACCTATATGGATTTCTCCGCGTTGCGATCTAAGGGTTCCAGTCTTCATCAGTAATCATATGCACATAAATAACGTTGTAAGTCAAGGTGTTCGTGGAATCACATGAGTAATTTAAGGATATGTCATGATTATCCTCGTCATGTTGACTCTGGTGAGTGAGTTCATGGTTGATCTGCAGATTATTTTAAGTCCGTATATTGGACTTTAAATAATGTAAATAATAGTGTTGATGTTGGTTCTGTATCAAGGGATACAGTCAATATTGATTGTTTTTCAGTGAGTGTGGCTAAAGATTTTGGAAGGTTGACATCCAGGAATGTTGGATACCGTCTCTTGTCTTGGTAATGCCGGTGTTTTTTCCATTGAATTACAGCGAAGATTTGTGGTTGGAATATCTTCATGAGCACGCTTTTTATGTTCAAGATTAACACTCTCGGCTTCAGTTCCCTTATCGCACCGTTTTTTTTTTGGTCCTGATAGTATACCACCACACATTTGATTGCATTTATTCTCTTGTAGCTCCTCCGTGCAGGTTGTTTAATTTGTCTCTGTAATCAGGTGTATTTCCTGACTTTTGGAAGATTAGTTATGTATGGGAGATTACATAAAATGGCGGACCGCGATGTTGTTGATATCGAGCCTCCCGACGTTTTCTTTAAATGTAATATGTCTAATTTGTGTTAATCATCAATCATCTATCAACTTAAATGATAAACTCCACTATCATTTAAGTTGTTTCCAGATAAAAAAATGTGGAGTAATTGATAATATCCGAGTTATTTGTTGTGCTAAAAATATAACCTACAATTTGGCGGATGTAAACAAACTGAAAGGAACTGAAATGAAACACTTTTTGTAAAAAATGCTAGTCCATCAACAGGATAAAAGCCAAATTTATCAAAATGAAGGCACAGTGTTGAAAGGTGACTTACGTAAAATGGAGAAAGAATTATTGATCTCAAGGATAATCCTTTTACTGTGTCGAAAGGTGATTTGCGTAAAATGGAGAAAGAAATTATTGATCTCAGGAATAATCCTTTGACTAACACATTACCAATTACATCAACAAGCCATAGATCTTTCGCCGGTAATGTTAAATGTAATACAGAGTCTGTAATAATTATAAAGCTTAGACATAACCAAGAAAGTGTTGAAACAAAGAAGGAGATTTGGCAGGAAATCAGTCCGTCAGGAATAAGTATCCAAAATTCCGGCAAGCTAAAGCGGTGACTAATGGCTACGAGAATCGAAAGGAGATTAATACTTTAAAAAGTAAAATAGAAGATACTCTAGGACCTGAGTATGTTATATCAGATCCTACCATGAAACAACCTAAGCTTAAAATGGCAAACCTTAATTGTTCTGACATAAGTAGGGAGGAAGACGATGAGAACATTATTAAAGAAATTGTCAAAAGGAATGACCTATCCTGTCATAAGACTTTTCATGTGAGAGGTAAAACGGTGTCAAAATACGCATAAGAATGTGGATCTTATCATTTAGGTGGATCCAGTAGCCCATTAGGTGCTCTCACATAGGAAAAAAATCTATTTTGGTTGGTCTAGAGCATATGTGCATATTTTGCAGTGTTATAACTGTATGGGGTTTAAACATTGGGCCAAAGACAGCTCAGCACCGAAAGTTTGTTCCAAATGTTCGGGAAATCACTCAATTAAAGAATGTACAGATCTTATCTCGTGATAGATTATTTAATTATTACATTTCCCAATCGATGGATCGGCTGAGGCGATCCTTTTCCTTGGCCACCTCGGTCTCTCGATTTTAATCCGCTCGATTTTTTTATTATTTTATTAAGAGTTTAGTTTATCGAACTCCTGTGAATAACAGATATTAGTTATTAAATCGTGTACTTACATGAGTACAACGGATCTGTTTATTCAGAAAATATATTGGAGCTCGAGGTGCACATAATGAATAATTTTTTTATAGTTTTATATTTTTTTAAATGATTTTATTAAATATTATTATTTTTATTTCTTTATTAGTTTTAAATCGTTGGTATATATCGTGCATGTTGTCAATAAAATTCGATTGTCTCCGAAACGGTACATATATCAATTAAAATGAAGTATATATATTTTTTTGTAGCAAGGTGATAAAGGAATTAAACGATGAAAGAAAAATTTAAAAATTTAAAATTTGTTAACTCTGTGATATTTCGGCTGCCCTTGTATAAGACAGACATACTGAACATCAGTTTACGTATAGAAACAAGCATTATGAGTTAACTTAATTGCCCAAAGTTTGTTGATACTATGAAAATCGTCTAAATTAAATTAATTTTCCAAATTCTTATTTTGTCTCTTGCTGTAAGCCATGTCTTTTTCGACTTGACTTTCCGGACACACAAAGATATTTTGTAGGTGTGTTAGTAATGGAGGAAATTGTATATTAACCATGATTTGAACAACTATTATAACCTTTGCATCTCGATGCTCAGGCATTAATACTGTTTGTCTAAACCTAATATACAATTACTTTATTTATTTGCATGTTTATAAATTTCTAGATACATATATGTATTTATGATTTATCGAGAAAGATAACTTTTCTGACATTAAAGCCTATTTTATTTTATTTTATTCCATAAATTTAAGAGTTTTGTCTCCTGTATTTCTAGAAGATTAAAACGTAGAATGAATATCTCCAAATGTTCATTTGTCATTACAGATTTAAAAATATATTATTTTCATTCGCAGATTACTGTAAATTTCATTAAGTTCATATTAATATGATGGTTTATTGTAAATAATAAAACTCTTTTCAAAGGCAAGTATTTATTTAAAGAGATATACACAAAATTTCAATTAAAAACACTTTTCATTTTCAAAATAGTACTACAATTTTCTTTTAAAATCTAGTTTAGCATCTGAGGAAGTGTTGGGCTATTCTTTTGTTTTTCTTTCAGTTTTGAATCGTACATGTTCATAGTAGCAGCAAGTACGTTGAGTTCAGACAAAAAGACAACTTTAAAGCAAAGTCTTGCCAAGTGCCATGGAAAATATGTTGATAAATGGTCTAGCAAATGCACGCATTTAACAGTTGATACACTGACGCTTACCATAAAGGTTCTACAAGCCCTTGTTGATGAAAAGCCTATTGTAACCCTAGATTATTGGATCAAGTATGCAGAGAGTATTGACAATAAAATGTCGCCCCCAGACATAAATAAATATAACAGACCAATAATTGCTGAACAGTTACTAAGATCTGATTTTCAGTATAAAATTGATCCACAAAGAAAAACTTTGTTTAATAACAAATTGTTCGTATTTTTAAATGCTAACACAAAGAAGCAAATGGAAGATGTTATTAAAAGTTGTGGTAAGTTTATATGAAGAACATTATGATTTTAAAAGTCAAACCAAAACATGGCTGTAATCTCATAAAATACATATTTTATATTATAAAGCATACATACTTAAAACTTAGTAGTTTCATTGCCTAAAATTCATGCTATCTTGGAATATTTACTGTCAATCTTTATTCTATTTTTGTGCTATCAAAATTATTTAGAAGTGTTTGCAAATACAAATGTAGACCTTATCTAATAATCAGGGGCGCTGACTTTTGTAGATTCTATGTGGTGCTTTATCTATGTAACAAGAGAATCGCAGGCATGCAGACAGCTTGAACAATATTTTGTGTGCTACGCATAAACCACCTTTTCAAAAGAAAACAATTGATTATTTAAGAGCTAACCTTCCTTAAAAACAAAGTTTTCTTAAGATATTGATAATTTGTATTGAATAAAACATTAATATAAAAATATTTGAAAGGCGAACAGTTTCATATCCCAACCAAGACGTGAGAAATCCTTTCATAAGAACTAATAGACTATTCCGTCGAAATCAGGATGTCTGGTAATGACAACACTAGGGCTTTTTTTAGGCAATGTTCTGTGTCACATAGGATAGAAAAACCAAATATATTAAATTTTAATATTTATTCAACACTATTAAGGCAAGCCAAATACATTTGCATATTATCTGATCTTCAGAACCCTAAAACTACAAGTACTTTTTACATTTGCTCATTTGCTTAAAAACGTTAAGAATAATAAAAAAAACGCATTTATTGTGGTAGTGGTGGCGATAAAGTAAGAAAATCTACTGTACCTACGCAGAGCTGTCACCATCAGTGAGATTTAAATCATTTTTGTGATTTAAATACATTTTTTGATTTAAATACTTTGAGTTTAAATATTTGTTTGAAAGTGATTTTTAATTTATGATTTAAATGTTTCTGAAAAGTATCTTTGATTTTTGATTTAAAAATAGTATTTAAATCTTTCTAAAATGATTTAAATCAGTAAAAAGATTTAAATCTTCAAAAAAATTTAAATCCTTAACCAGATTTAGATTTAAATCATTAAAAAGAGTATAACTATAATAAAATACAGCAATCAATACATCCTAAGTGTTTTAGTTCTATGTTTATTTTGTATTTTGTAATGATTTTTTTTAATGCGTGTTACTTAATTTTCTTTTTTAAATATATATTCTCTATATGGGAAACTTTTGTATTATTGATTTCTTAAAAATATATATTCCCGATAATTTCGATGAAAGTGTCTGCGTCATAAACAAACCCCTTACGAAGTAATCACTCTGTAAAAAGCAAACAAAATACCATAAAGAACCTAGCTAAAAAGTAAAATAGATTTTTCCGCCAGAAAAATATTTCTAGGGAAAATTCAAATCAAAAATATAAAAAAAAGATAATTGAAATAATAGGATTTTGTCAAATTTCAAGTTGATTTTATCAAAAAGTAATTGTCACAAAAAAATAAAGCTTGTTTTTTAATGGAATTTTTGACACATTGTCAAATATTTAAAAGCTGTTAGCATGCACATAATGAGCTATTTTGTATGTTTGATGTTAGTGTTTTCATTTTAATTAATATAATCGGCTAACATAATAAGAAGTGCAAAGTTACCAATTATGTGAACGCTAACGGCTTCTAAACAAACAAAAACAAGGTTTAAATAACATTTTAATTTGGTTTTTGTATGTTATTTTGACGTACCTATTTAAGATTGTATTGTTTTTCAAAGTTTAGATTGGGTGACGTCACACTTTTGCTTTTTTTTTTCACTTAATTTATATAAATAACATTTTGATTACGCTCTAAGGGGTTTTTAATGGTACATAACCAACGACGCCAATTCGTTGTACATAACCAATCAAATGATTTCAATCTTTTTTACAATTTAGATCATTTTAGGAAGTATTTAAATCTCTTCAAAAGATTTAATATTTCCTAAAATGATTTAAAATGTAAAAAAGATTTGAATATAAAAAATATTTATTATTTAAATCTTTTTTTATATACAAAACGATCTTTAATTAAAATCGTTTGTCCAAATGAAAAGTATCTTTGATCTTTGATTTAAATCATTTTTTAAATGATCTTAAACAGCTCTGCCTACGTGAAACTAGGGCCTAAATATTCTGAAACCAGTTTAATATTTTGGGAGATTTTCTAATACAAGTCATTATTTTTTTCATACAGTCCAGAGAATCTCTAATACAAGAAATCGATCTTAGGGAATCTTTCACAACCAAATCCAACCTGTGTGCGGTGCAGTGTACTTGTATGTAATGTAATGCTCTTGATTCGTCTTGTGAAACCTTAGCTTCTTGCAATCCGCTAATATGCCCACTAAAATTTGTACACTATTTCATATTCAATGAAAAACGTGCTAATATACCTTTAATTAGTAAATATAAGGTGTTAGCGTCTGTCTTTTGAATTTTTTATTTACTCTGCGAGAAAACTGCCATTTGCTTTTTAACTGAACAGTCAGATGTTTCTTCCAGCATTATAGAAAAATAGCCTGAACTTTTATTTTTTTTTCAATTAGAGTTCTTTGTAAAACTGAGCATTTCATTACGGATATCATGTTAGAGCCATTTATAACCAGATCTGCTAAGCGAAGATTTCATTAAAGAATTATTTTCATCTCAAATTGCAACAATCTCATAAAATTGCTCCATTCATCGGTGTGTTCTCTTATTGGGACATTTTAAGTTGCAAGATATGCAAGCTTCTGATTTCTAGTTTCCACTTATTCTTTATTCCTGTCTTCGTTCTATTTAACGCGAAAGTACAGCCACCTCACAGTTCCGTTATGAGCTTGATTAAACCAATAGGAATGCACAAAAGTAACAATTAATGGGAGTAGCTAGATGTAATTTATGGTTCTTCAAAAATGTAAAAACAAAGCAAGTAACTTTTTCTGCTAGATTAGAATTGATTTTGGGCATGTCCTGGGTTAGTTTGGCTTATTTTTAGTTGTTTGCGCCCCCGATGCAAGCAGAGGCCCATGCGTTTTCCCTCGCTTATCTAGCTCTGCCCATTAACTGTCACTTTTTTACATTTCTATAGGCTTAAGACCCGTAACGGAATTGTGGGCTGTATATACTCTCGTCTATTTAGCAGCAGGCGGACATAAATTATTATACTGCTGGGCAGCTTGTCGCATAGTAGAGATGGGCAATCTATCTATCAGTAAATATTTAGGTTTATGGGTGTTATGATCGAAGAGACAATTAGGTGATTTATGAAAATAAAACTCTTGAACAATTTCATGTGGGGCCCGGACCCCAGAGCCGCCACTAATAAATAATATACAAAAAAAAAAAACAATCTGGGCAGACCTTATCTAATAATATGATATCAAAAAAAGTCAGGGGCCTGTAATAGGCCATTGTTCTATAGCGCTGAGAGATGTAACTTATGACATTTTTAGTTGGATAACACTATAGCTACTGTTACAGTAAGGCGTAAATCATGCATCCCTTACAGTCTGCCTACATTTTTATTGTTAGGGTTTGTTAGATCGTTTTTAATAATAATAATAAACCTTTTACTTCCAATAGGTACAATAGCCACTTACATGAAATTTAAATTACAAAAAATGACAGTAATATTTTAACAGTTAATATAAGATTAATAAATTTAACTTTAACTCAAATATATCTATTGAAATAATATAAAAAGAATAACAGTAAACTAATTAAAAAATGGTAATTTTAGTGGTTCTAACTTAAAATGATATTATTTACCTAAATATACAACTTAAAAAAAATTAGAGCGATATAGCAGAAAAGCTGACAGTAAACGAATGATTAACAGATATTGGACAGAGGTTCGACAATTTTAGACAGGTTGAAATAGTGAATGTCACTATTACTATCTTGATTAAATGCCTTGCACATTGTGTAGATAGGGCTATGAACCAGGACGTTTGATCATGCTGCACCAAGATAAAATGTGGGATGATACCTTGATTCGGGTCTTGGGACGTGAAATGAAATCTTGCCAAGAAGATCAGGGCAGTCAACACTACTGTACTAAACCGTGTAGGAATTTGACTGATTGAATTTGTCTTCGTTTTCAAGGGGACTGTCGCCAAACCGGTTTTACATGAGTGTTAGTTGATGCTGTAGTACCGGACAGCCGATCGTAATAGGGCTGTGATATCTACATATACCTATAATATATTTTATATTACTCACACTCCCACTTAGTGATAACTGAATTTTCACGAATTTGCTTTGACCACTTTGCCGCCTTGATAACCAAGCAATATTGTATATTGTATGTATGTAATATAAATAAACTATCCAGGGCTCAGGCGCCAAGCGTCCAGGCTAATCTACACAAAACACGTGTGCCTGAAGCGGCTTCATTTGCCGAGAAATTGGATCTTCTTGAAAATGTCATTCTTTTAAAATTAGGTTGGATATTTTACACCGAACTAATTATGTAAATGATGCTCTTCAACAAGAAAACATGGATATCAGTATCCAACTTTTTATCTACATTGGCCCAGTAATTTCAATATCTTCGAAACGAGTTTGACTAATGTGAAGCCAAAGGAATGGCATTAACAGGCAAATATAAATACACAGAACGGAGAAGAACTAAAAAGAAGAGGTATTTAGGGGAACCAGATATGGAGGGTATTTTAATTCCTAGAGAGACAATAACGTTACAGATTTACCTTTCCATCCTTGATAATCTTTAAATAGAAATTAATCAAAACATGTACAGATCTCTCCGAATGTTTTTGTTTAATTTTAAAAAGTTAGCTGCATCAAATGCACAAAAATTAAAAGACGACTTACACGAACATTTTTCCGAATAGCGCATTTCAACAAGATACTAAATGATTAAATTATGTTTGATTTAGTAAAATTGTTGCATAAAAATAACCTAACATGTTAATTTCCGAATATATATGAAATACTAACATTTTCAAATTTAAAAGCAAGGAAGCTACTTCTATAGAACTTAACAAAACTCCTCTTGCATTTTTATACACCATAGGCTACATTTTTCATTATGTGTTAATTTTCAAAGTTTTTAATGAACATGTGAATATTTCGCAATAGTGGGATTAGCAGTATTATTTTTCGTTATTAGTCTGTTTTTTTTTATTTGTGTTTGTTTATTTTCATTAGTTGTACCCTTTTTTTGACTCTTTTATTATTCATCAATATGTTGTGAAGTTATAAAAAATATAATAAATAATTTTGAATTTAATTTTTTTTTAAACAATATGGTCGGGATAAACAAGTAATTTTATTATTGTTTAATACCATAAAGATGGGTGTGGTATCTTAATTAACCACTTTTAATGAACTGTATTGCTATAGGGTAGTGAGAGAAATTGAAACATGTATTCGGTTTAATTTACTTTAATAATGCAGGTGTAAATTGCATTTGAATATTATAGATATAAATAAACAGCGTTTTCTATGTTAAATAGAAATTTTATATGTACAATTCTTAGAATAATGGCAGGCATTCGTCCATTCAAGCATAAAACTAACATTACAAAAGGTTTCTTAAAATTAGAAATATCTACTAGAAAGTTTTGATTGTTTCATTTAAAAATGAGTTTTCTATCTTTCTTATTTTAATACTGGAAATCAAATCGATTTTCTGCAAATCAACTATCCAACGGCAGAAATTGTCATAGTAGCAGACTTCAATGTACAGAGTTATTGGACTTTCTTATTTTTAAAGATAGAGGGTTGATTTTTTTACTGAATTGTAGGGAATCATCTGAATGTTTTTACCAGTAATGAAAATATAATACATGGTGTTTCACAAAAGCGCACCGAATGAAACTTATACTTTTTAACACCCTGTATATGACTACAAATTCGGATGATTTCATATAACATACCTTATACCTAATTTAAACTGTTTTTTTTCTGCTAGAAAGAAGTGATTATGGGCATTTTATTTATAAAGTTTAAATATTAAAGATGGTTATAATGGTAAACTTGACATACGGGAATACCGAAGATTTTATGAAGAAATATGGAGAAAGGTGTTTTAGCATACCACTGGATAGCTCTTCATAAGTTAAGATAGGAATGTAAAATCTGCAAACTTTTTCTTGCCGTTATTATTTAAAGTTGGTAAATACCCACTTTTCACTTCTTTCTAGCAGCGAAATAGTTGAACGTAGGTATAAGGTATGTTATATAAAATGTGCTCAGGATTTTACGTAGAATCCGAATATGTAGTCATAATATACAGGGTGATCCCTTTAAAAAAGTATAAGTTTGATTCGGTACGCTTTTGCGAAACACCCTGTATTATATTTTAATTACTGGTAAAAAAATTAGATCTCTATCTTTAAAAATAAGAAAGTTAGGGAAGGGTGACATTTATAACCAATAACCCTGTACATAATATCGATTGGGTGAAACACTTTAATAAGAACGACGATGAAAGACGAGAAGCCAAGTCTTTTGCTATAAGTCACGGACTTAATCAGCTGGTTGTCGAACCTGCCAGGATTCCTGAGTGTCAAAGACTTTGCTAGCCTCCTGGATCTATCCTTAAGAGCTAATTCTGACCTCTACACCGTAACTGTACAGGGTGGCTCGTTTTCGTGTCTATGTATGGGGAACTCGAATACCGTAAGAGATACAGTGTCGGTCAAATTAAGGCAAAATTGCGCATTTGGGTGGCCTAACAATATGCCGTTTAGAAAGTTTTAAAATTCCGAGTATTTCCGGAGATATCCGGGAAAAACCGAAATTTTGAAAAATCGTTTTATTTTTTTCCTGGGCTTATTTAAAAACGGATCTCAAATTGAATGGCACTTTTGCATTGCCACTTTCTCCGCTCTATCCAATGATGGTATCCAGTTTGAAATCTGACGTTTCGTCCTCAAGGGATCATCATCAATTTCCTTTTTTTAAATACGAACTTTAATTTTTTGTATCGTTTTTCAGATAGTATTGGCGTTATTAATATGAGTATATGTTTTTATTTTTTTTTATTTTTATTTTTTTTAAATTTTTTTTTAAATTAAATATTTTGCTTTGACGTAATTTTAAATAATTTAAGGTAGGTACTTTTGAAATGTTTATATTCTATAAAAATATTTTATTTTGTTTTTTCTATTAAGTGGAAAATTGAAGCCCGTATTAAAAATAAAAAATAGTCAAATTATTTTTTACGAGAATATGGCCATGAACTATTACTCAAACAAGTTGCTTAGTGCAAAGATAAAATATTTTCAACTTTTAACCAATTAAAAAATTTATTTAATAGAGAACATGATCAATTTATAATCATACTAATTTATTTTTTTTATTATTTATATGCAAAATTTCAATAGGTGTGTTTTTCCATCAAAGTACCTATAGTATCACGCAGTATGAATATAAATTGTTTATGTTCTCTATTAAAAAAAAATAATTGGTTAAAAGTTGAAATTATTTCATCTTTGTAATAAGCAACTTGTTTGAGTAATAGTTCATGGCCATAATCTCGTAAAAAATAATTTTACTATTTTTTATTTTTAATACGTGCTCCAATTTTCCTCTTAATACAAAAACCAAAATAAAATGGTTTTAAAGAATATCAAAATTTCAAAAGTACTTACCTTAAATTATTTAAAATTACGCCAAAGCAAAATATATAAATAAAAAATAATAATAATAAAAATTCAAAAAATGAAATTAAAAAAAAAAAATAAAAACACATACTCATATTAATAACGCCAATACCATCTGAAAAACGATAAAAAAAATTAAAGTTCGTATTTAAAAAAAGATAGTTGATGATGATCCCTTGAAGACGAAACGTCGGATTTCAAACCGGGTAACATCATTGGATAGAGTGGAAAAAGTGGCATTGCAAAAGTGAAATTCAATTTGAAATCCGTTTTTAAATAAGCACAGGAAAAAAATTAAACGATTTTTCAAAATTTCGGTTTTTTCCGGATAACTCCGGAAATACTCGGAATTTTAAAACTTTCTAAATGGCATATTGTTAGGCACCCAAATGCGCAATTTTGCCTTAATTTGACCGACACTGTATCTCTTACGGCTTTCGAGTTCCCCATACATAGACACGAATTCGAGCCACCCTGTACAACCTCCGTTGGGCTCCTCAGACCACAATCTCATTTCCGCAACCTGTGAGCTTGCTATCAAAATACAGGAGCCAGAGGTATCCCACAAATCTGCAAAGTGGCGTAATCTTTGTGAGTTTTCCTCTTTATTTTCCTGATCTCTGCTTTAGGAATCAAAACACCCCTGAATCTGCTGATGAGATAACTCAAGTTATCCTAGCTCGTATGGAAGCTTTCATCCCCTCTTCTATGAAACGTATCTCAAACAGTAAACCATGGTTTGGGAAAAACTGCCCAAGAGCAGTTAATGCTAAAAATCCCGCTTACCGCACATGGCGCCGAGATCCGGCAGCATTGATGCGAGCAAGGAGGGATATAACGAGCAGATCAAGAACAAGCTTCTCAACTGTCCTAACGGATCAAGATCCTTTTGGTTAGTTGCCAAAGCTGTCAATCATGGTTTCTCAAAGACTTCAATCCCACCACTGCACTGACCAAAGATGATGGCTTAATAGCGGAAACGGCCAAAGAAAAAGCAAACATTCATGCCGAAATATTTTGCATCAAATTCTACCTTAGATCATCAAGGAAAGACTAACCCAACTATTCCGAGAGTGAAGTACTCAATGCCAGGTCTGGTATTTTGCCAAAGCAAAGTGAAACGAATGCTCAAAAGCCTAGATACTAACAAGGCCACAGGACCGTATGGCGTTCCAGCAATAGTGCTAAAGAAATGTGCTGCTGAAGTAGCAGCTCCACCCTGCAGGCATATCATACAGAACTGCATGCATTCCTTCTAGCTGGAATTGCGCTCAAGTGCAACCAATCCCGAAGAAAGGTAAAAAAACGATTCTAAATAACTACCGTCCAATTGCCTTAGTTCTCATCATGTCCAAAGTCATGGCGAAACTGATCAACGAACAGTTCTTAAAATATCTTGAATCGGCAGGCATCATAAGCGATCGCCAGTATGGCTTCCGCAAGAACATATCAACGGCGGATCTCCCGACTTACGTGACCTACCTGTGGATCAAAGCCATGGAGAGCTACGGCGAATCTCTTGCAGTGGCTCTTGACATACCCAAAGCATTTGAGTGGAAGGGGGTGAGGAAAAAATGTCCAGTTTAAAGCAGGAAAAACTCAAGTAGCTGTCTTCTCAAAAAAAGCATACGCCGCAGGACTCGTTCACTCTACAAAGATTAAGGGAAATTCATCGACCCATAAAAAGTACTATTTTTAACAAAACCCTGTAGCATCCTTAATATTCGAGGTATCAGAGTGAATAAAAAAACGAAAATGTTCAGAATGGATCAATCTTTAATTTGGCATTATCGAATGATACCGAATTTCATTCGTTCACTCTACAGAGTGTCCCAAAAATTGACAAAAAAACATTACTTTCTTTTTTGCCCTGTATATGACATTAGGACCAATTGTTTAAAATCAGCATTATCTCTAACGTATTCTTAAAGAATCAAGCTACAATTTAAGAAAAAAAAGTCAAAATCGGGTGAAGGGTTCAAGAGAAAATTGAAGTTAAACTTAGTGTAACTTTTGTCCGTTCCCCTAATTATGCCGGTGTGTGTATTTTACGTTCTTTGGAAGTTTAAGAAATTTCGAATTTGCTAGAGCACTTGGATTGAAAAGAGCTAAAACGCTGATATTACAAATTAGTTATTAACAAAAGGTTGTGTGAAAAAGAAATATCATTAGCTTTCCATCTTTTTATTTCTGAAAAATATCTCGATTTTCTGTTAATTTGTACTGATTATATATATTTAATTACCATCAAAGTATAATGACAAACTTTTCAGGTGGAAGTTGTATATCATGGGAAGAGGAACCCAAAACCTTATTCGATATCAATAAAAGCCCTATAGAACATTTGCTTATAAAAACAGAAAACGACGAGGAAAATGTATCGTTTGATGCGATTATAAAAGAATTAGGGAAGATGAAAAAACGGCCAATCCTAATTAATGAAATCGCTTTAGCAATTATTCATTGCTCTTGTGATATAAATTGCAACCCAAGCTTCAATAAGGTATCTGAAGTATTTGGTGCTTCAACACCAAAACATCAAACTAGAGACGTGTTGGCTATGGAGACCCAGTCGGAGAACTTAATGTCAAACACTGCAGGAATTAAAACTGAAAGAATAATACCCCCAAGTGTTGATGACGATTGGATGACCAGCACAAATACAAAAGAAAACGACAATCAGAAACCTGAGACGAGTGGAACTAAAAGATTCAATAAGGAACAAGCTGGAGAAATAACATCGAAAAGGTTCAAGCCAGAAGTAGAAGCAAATGAGGGAAAGTAAGTAGAAAATGCCGTTTTCGTTATTTTATGCTTTACGTACTTATTTCAGATACTGGAGATATAAATGTTACATACGCACGCGTCTCAACCTAACTACGTAGCGGTTATAGACCTACACGAATCCATATTTGGTTTTCTTCCTGATATTTTAAATTTTTTAGGTTACGGCACAGATTTATTTCATTTCTACTGTTAAACTGATCGAGGATTAAATTTGTACATTATCTTTGTGCTTTAATAATAGCTAAGCAGTTAGTTGATAGAATTAGCCAAATGAAATGCACAGTCTTATGGTAACGAGTTTCCAAAAGTGCGATTAAAAGTAAAAGACTGTTTCATGCTCAGGTTGTCTCACAGGGAGCTAATGAGATGGATAAAGGAAAAGTATACACCGATTTTTTTTTTTATTTGGCTGTTTACTAATGTCAGTGGGGCTTTATTCAAGTAATGTATTTTCTGAAGTATCCGGTACTACCGGGTATGCCAAAGCCGATGCCAACTTACTTAATTTAATGGTGTATAATGTACTAATGTCAGTGGGGCGTTATTCAAGTAATGTGTTTCCTTAAATATCCGATACCTGCGGCACGGTATAAATAAATATACTGTAACTGTAGACAAATGTCGAATTTGGCCGACAGCGTTTGGCGTCGGGGCGAATCCGGATCAATCTGGCTCGTGACCTGCGGTGGCTCTGCTACGAGGGACAGTGAGTGTGCAAACGCCTTGAGATTGTGTACTGTCCCATCGCGTTGTTTCATGTATCAAATAATAAACTAGGAAAGCGCCTCAGCGAATACTTTTTGAATCTCTCCAGAACGTTGGGCCCGACAGACTGCTCGCGGCTACAGGTGTGCGGCGACTTTAGCGTTTGATGTAAAAACATGAACACGATTTTGCCGAGTGACTACTTGATATTGATTGTACTCTGCTTCCGGTTATGTCAAAAGTCGATGCCAACTTACTTATTTTAATTATATTATAGTGATTTTAGGTGCTACTAAAAATTTCTGTTTAGTACATATTATGCAGTCTAGGGCGCTTCTATATTTTTTGTAACAGGGGGTGGGAGAGGATATTAACCAGGGGGCAGAGTCTGTCGGGATTTTTTTTTGGCGCAGCTTGGCCTCGTGGAGTATATTCTATTGCTTTGGACATGTTGACCTTAAAATATTGACATTTTAAATAGTGGTAGAATTTAAACTGCTTGACTTAGAAGAAGGTTGAGTGCATTTTTGTATTTTCCCACAAATTTTTGATTTACTCGAAAGTAGCCCCTAACCGGATAATATAATCTATTACTTCCTGTTAAGCCAGAAGCTTTGTGCACTGCAGAAAAACGCACTGTTCCTCGGAGTCATAAGTCAATTTTTAGAGATTTTGAAAATAGTGTCAAGCTTTACATAATTGAGATCTTGCTCATTTCGGTCACTTCCCAATATGCAAGGAATTAAACACCAGTGAGAATGTACAATATTTTTGCTTATTTTTAATTACGCCACTATAATCAAAATGTCGTAGATCCCAAAAAAATGATCTGCCTCCGAGGACGAGCAGAAAATCGAAAGGGATATAGGTCAAACAGTTTAGATCTTATCACGCCTCAAAGTGGGCTGGTTAGCCAATTTTCAAGCGCCAATATGTCAAAAGCATGATCGAAACATTTATTTCCTCAATTCAAGAATTGAAGAAAATGTTAAAATATAAAACATTAACAAAGAAATCTGAGTCCTCAAGGTAAGCATCCACAGTTACTAAATTTCTTTAGTAACAAAACAAATTTTATAATTTTATAATATAATTAATAACTAATTTTTAAGACCAGACTTACTTAATAGTATTTAAGGAGCCCCTAGTGTAGGCTATATTAAGTCAAATCAAATGCAGGGTGTCTCGCGTGGAAGCCCCCCTTTGTCACCGTTAAGTTTCAAAAAAATGTATTTTTAGTCATTTTCAGAAAACTATTTTTATAACCGAGATAATTTACATGAAAAGCAGGCTCCCCCGTAGTAAGCATAAACAGATACCATTAATGGAGTTTTCGTTACCATGTTTTTACATATACAAAATAATATTTTATTTGTAAAGCCTGTAACGTTGCAAATGTTACTGAATACGATATTGCGATTTTCTCCTTTTACCAGTTAGTTTGTGTTATCGATACTCTCGCTACCTTACTTCTCGCCACCTTACTCCAGGCGTTCGAACCTGCTTGACAGGTGTGGCACATCCGTTTACTGCGTCACTTGACAAAGGGGTATATATTCGTTTGTGAGAATATTGATAGCTCTTTCGCCGGACCTAAACTAACCCAAACTACTTGATTTACTTTTACAGTAATGAGATTTATCCAATATACCTTTAGCTGACTGTCGGTCATTTCATATCGTACATCATATCTACTGACGTTATAGTTTCTCATATTTGAGTAATTGATATTAAGTCAGTTATTATCTTTGTCGAGTATTTGATTTTCACTTTTCTTAATCTAAATAGCAATACCTTAATTGAAAAATATTTCGATAATGCTTGCGTGATCATTTTATTTACTTGTGTATTTTACCTACCAACTTAAACCATAAGTTTCTACTATAAACAACATAGCAGTGCACAAGTTTATCTAGCTGTCATTGGCAATTTCAAGTATGTGCTTTAAAATCTACTCGAACTGAGCTCATTTCGTTTTTTTTTCATATCTATTTACTTCCTTGGCTACTTCATTGATTTAGTGTGCTTTTTGACCTTTAATGACATAATCTGCCATGTGTATAATTTAGATTAATTTTATTTAATGAGCGTTTAATTTGTACTTGCATGTATTTACCGGCTACCTACATCTATACTTATTTACTTTACCGGATATTTTATTGATTTAATATAAAGCTGGTGTAGTACAATACTTTTTTTTATAGTGTCTCGTGTTTGACTGCATTTTATCAACTATTCAGAATTCAACGTTTAGTTGGGATTGTTGTATGACGTGGGCAATATTAAGGTTATAAAACAGATTAGAACTTAGTATCCTATTTTATTTGAGTTACTATTCTGATAGTATATGTGAAATACCTTATAAGAGAATCTTCTCATTAGTTAACTTTAAATTAATTGGAAATAAAAATTAAATTGTCCTGAAAGGATTTGCCCAAGTTTTTCATAGTTAAATATTTATTTGAAATCCTGATGTTCATCTTGGTAAGTTAGTATCAACCGTACCATTCATTACAAGCCATGTCATACCTCTACTGGTATCTGCATCTGTGGGCGCCTGTTTTTCATGTAATTTATCTGGGCTATAAAAATTGTGTTTTGAAAAAAAAAATTGAAATTTTGGTAGAAAAAATCCCAGTATTACACGTCCGGTAAAAAGTACCGTTCCATTTAAGAAGTAGCCTAAACATGCATAACAATATTTTGTAATCAGTTACAACACCCACCTCTAGAAAGTATTTAAGCTAGGCTGTCAAATGAAAAAAGTGTATCGGAATATCTTTAAAAACAACGGGAGTAAGGGGGGTGGAACTTCTACGTGAGACTCCTTGTATGTTACCACATATTTGTAAAAATACAGTACATATCAGTACAAGCAGTGTGCAGGGTGTTCACCCATAATGTCCCCCCCCTTTAACTTCGTTAATTTTTAAGCTACAAAAAAAATAAAAAACAGAATTGTAGGGTTTTTAATGTAGTTTTTGCACACGTAATGAAAAAAACAAAAAATTGTATAGTATACAGGGTAGATCAAAAAGAAAAACTGTTTTAAATCTAGCCCCCATTTTTATTCGATTTTTCGATACTACGTGAAATTCTAAGGATTTTTAATGTAACACACTATATGCCTATTCCTAATACTATAGGAGTTATTTGACAGTTGAAGTCGCTATTTTTTAATTATAATAATAATTAGTGAAAATCAATAATAAGTAACGAGCACATATTTTGATATTCCTCTGACCTATGAATCTCTCGCAATAAAAGACCTTTCAAGCTTCTATTATAACCATGTTCCGCCCCAGTGGCGTAGCTAGAAATCTCGGCGCCGCGCCGGGGGGCAAACCTACCCGCTGGCGCCTAAAACAAACCTATGTCTAGCCCGTAACGTAAAGTAAAATTTATTTTTCTTTTCTTTTCCCTATTCAAGCACTTCACTTGATTCACCAGGCAAAATTAAATTGTAACCTTATATTATCCATAGATAAGTATTAAGGGGGAAATCTTATCCTATTATCACCGATCTACCCATTCTTTCTTCTAAAAATGAAAGATAAAATTGCCGT
>MU184828.1:88868-102602 GCA_016904865.1 Pissodes strobi | reverse complement strand
TGTAAACATATCCTATATCGACATCATCGACACGAAAATCTAATGCCACCAGGAATAACATCAACCTATGGACACAGTTTATTCACTACCAGTTAGTCACCTTGGGGAGGCATCCGTTGATTTCGGAAAGTCAATATCCAAATTTTGCAAATTTTAGAAGAGGGCCATGACTCAGTATTGTATTACACGTCTGGGCATCTGAATAATACTTTTGAGTGTTCGTTTAATTTAAAATATGCTTTTTTATCCTCTAAAATTCGTTTAAAAACGATTTTAAATGACGAAATTGTATAAAAATTCGAAATTTCCGGACTTTCTAGGACGATAGCCGTGGCTTCGGACGAATTTGCCGTGGAGTTTGAAGCGAAAATTCATTTTAAATTCAACCGTCTATTAAAAATAAGCTGTGCTATGGATCCAAATACACTGCAAATATAATATAATGCCTTAGTGGCTATCATTTTAGAAGCGTCCTTTGAGACGTTGCAATCGCGGCCGTCCTGGATTAGCTTGCTCCTCAATGCGCACGGGTTATAATGTCACATCGGTTTACACATTTCGTCCCCACATTTCCATTCCCACATACCCGTCCCATTTGCCGAGATTTACCCTCATACCGGCCGCGTAAGATGTTTACACATCAATCAAAATTCTAATTTTCCAAGTTTAGATTTTGTTGTTTTGTGGTTTAAAGAATTTGAAGGGAACATCAGTAATTACAAATTTATATGAAAGTATATTTTTACTTATATAGACTTATTTTCTTGTTATTATTTTTAGGGGATTTCAAAAACCTTTTGTTGGCCTACAAAAAGACAGATCTAGTATAGGTGAAAATGATGCGTCCAAGGTAATGTAAGATGTATTTTGATGATATTAATCTGTTGGTTTTTAACATATGGCTTCACTTGTGTTATAAGCTCAAAGTATATCGTCCTGGCTTTTGGCTACTTGTGATCTATTCTCATAAAACTTCATTGTTGTCTATCTGAAAGGTCTACTACACCTAAGTAAAATTTTAATGTCACTTGTCTAGCATTATTTTGCACTGAAATCCTGCCGCTTTTGTCAAGAGCAGGTAGGTCCGCCTTTGTTATTCAGGTTAGGCAGCCTTGTTATTTATTGGGCCGGCCTAATTAGGATATGTTAAATAATCTAATCAGTCTTGAGAAATCCTGTGTATTGTACGTTTGAGAAATTTCTTGAAGTGTTGAGTGTGAGGTGTATAGAAATATTAGTGTTCAACTAGTTTTATTTTATTATGTGGCGTGGGAAAATTATTGCTCTGCATTCCTCGTGGAAGGAATCGAATCATTGTCATGACGTAAAAAACAAATTGTTAAGAATGTGTATGAATTACCAATAAATAGAGGATTCATCAAGGAACATGTTCTGACGAAAACCTGATAGTTAAAAAAACGCCAATGTCGGCTATAAAGATATTGTAATTCATAAAAGAATGACAAGGAAAAACGCAGTGATTTTCAACACCATTGACAACAAGTTGTATAAAAAGAAACAAACAAAATTCAAGTAAAGGGAAAATTAATGCACGCAATATCGGAAGATGAATGGGTTCCAAACTGGTTTCTGTTGTCTCCCAAGAATATTAAGGATTTTAGATTGTATAACATGAAGACACAAGGGCTGAACTCATTGAAAACTGGTTTGAAAATTATATTTAAAAAAAATATTCCCAACAATAGTGTGATTATAATAGATAGCGCAAGTTTTCACGGTCTTCTGCCATTGTGAGGTCAAGATTCGAACTGATATGTGCTACCGCTTATATCTTACCAATACAGAACATCTTATCCCTGAAAACATTAAGCACTCCTGGCTATTTATCAACAATCTCAAAAATGAATCTAACCCTCCAGCCCTGATGTCTTACAACAGCCGAGTACTTGAGGGCTCTCAAGAGATAGCGGAGGCGATTGCCTCACACTCTCTTTCAGTCTTCATATTCGGACTACAATCTACAATTAAGTTGTTTTAACACACATCAAACCCGTTGAGTTTGGTGCCACTTTGGTCTCGCACAGCTTTGATGCCGGGAGATCGCTGAGAGGTTGAAAGCATCAAGTTGGATGCGTCCTTCACGGTCCAGATGGAATCACCACAATTTTGTTGAAACATTGCTTATCATATCTGGCTCCATTATTGCGAAATATCTTTCAGATGCCAATTGATATGGGCTGTTTTCCTGCATTGTGGAAGTTCTCCAATCTTCAACTTGTTTTTAAATCTGGAGACAGGAGCGACATTGCCAACTACCGTGGAATATCAATTCTTTCTGCTATCCCTAAGCCGATGGAATCCATGCTGACTGACGAGATTTTTCAGACTTATAAAAACTATATCGTTTCTGTGCAGCATGGTTTCTACAAAAGATGCATAACTACCACCAACCTCGCAGTATATCAAAATTTTGTAGTTGCCTCAGTCGATGCAGGATATCAAGTGGACTCAATTTATACCTATACATCTAGGACATTTGATAGCGTTTATCATCCGCTTCTGATAAGGAAACTTTCAGAGATTGGAGTCACGGGTGGCTACTTGGCATGGATCGGTTCCTACTTCTCTGAGCGTCATCAACTTGTGGTGGTTTGTGGACGTTCTTCACGCGAAATTTGCGTTACATCTGGAGTCCCTCAGGGTTCACATACTGGACCGGTGCTTGCGAATGGTTTGCAGTCTGATCTCGACGAATTCACGTCCTGGTGTTTTTCAATCATTTGAAAATCACCGTTTCTAAGCACAAGTTTATTAGCTTCTACAAATGTACAAATCCACTTTTAAACAATGAATTTCTTGAAACCGTGGAATCTGTCCATGATCTGGGTGTGACATTTGATTGTAAACTGTTTTTTAATCAGAATATGGATGGTATTGTGCTCAAGGGGCTCAGATTACTTGAATTTGTCAAGCATAATACGAAACTTATTAATTATACTAAAGCACTAATTTGTCTATATAACTGTCTGGTACTTAGCATTCTCGAATATTGCTCAGTTATTTGGTCTCCTCTTTATGCCATCTATAGGAAAAGACTCGATGAAGTGCAAAATAGATTCGTCAAGTCTCTTATACAAACATCCTTTTTTCTCGTCTTGACTCACCTATGAGACCAAGCTAATGATCTGTGGTATGAAGTGTCTGGAATGTAGAAGGAATAATGCGCTGCTTCTCTTCACATATAAACTTTTAAACAACATAGTTGACTGCAATCAATTGTTGGAGTTGATTCTTTAACTTGTCCCGATCAGACGTAAATATAGAGCGGAAAACAGATGAAGTACTAAAATTGAATTATAAGAATATTTATTAAAAAAGAACACGTATTTTCAATTTAATGATAAAAAGAGCTACTTTTAGAATAATTAAATACACTTAACACTAGAAAACAATACGTATTTGATAACGTTGAATAACAGATGGGTCACTCTTCCACTATATCATTTATAGAGCATACGTGGCATCAAATAAAATCAGAGGTTAAAGCAGAAAATGTTACCTCTACTCTAAGTATGTTATTATAAAGTTAATGAAAACTGTCGTAAACAGTATTTTGGCCGGAAGACAAAATCAGCAAAGCATATTTTAAAAGTGGAAGATTCGTATATTATATGCAAAATTTGTTATTAGCCTAAACGGGGACTCTGACAGTGAAGACGGAATTAGGTGTAAATTAAACGAATTTATTATTTAAAATGGTAGTATTGTAAAATAAAGACACATGTTATTAGCGTATTGTTAAGAAGGATGCTTACTATGTGAATTAAAATTAGTTATTATTTTTTTTTAATCCGTCGCTAATTTCCACTCATAAAATACCGATTAGCCTGTTGTAAATAATAAATTTTATTATTGATATCAAAAGCCAGGACGATATACTTTGAGATACACTTTCACTTTATTCTTAATTTCTCTACACGCTAGTATCCCAAAATGATAACTTAAGAAACTGAAACAATGTAACCATTTTGTAGAGTGTTAAATATATGCTATATTTTTAGAACAAGTCGCAGTCTTCATTGAAGAGGAAAGCTGTAGAGGAGGTTGATGCCGCTAGTTCCCTCAAACTAAATCCTTTTAGTGCAATTAAACGTTCTACAAATAAGAAGAGTAGAGCCTATGACGAAGTAAATCCATTTGAATTAACTAGAACCTCAAAACCAGTCCAGAAACTTCCCTCAAGAAACGATGAAAATCCTTTTGCCAATATTATAAACGGGACTGGCCGAACTAAGTCTGCAGTAATGGTCCAAAATATTGAGCCTAATGAAGAACCAAGGAGGGAAATTAAACTTATCCCGTTCAAAAATGAAAATCCTGACATGTCTTCAACAAAAAAAAGTATTTTAAGTGTTAGTTGGATCTCAAAAAGTATCATTAAAAATGAAGCAATTAAAGAAGAAGATTTTCCGGAACTAGCAAAAATTGTAGAAGCCTTTAAAGACTGCGTTAAAGTTGAAATATTGCCTGTTTATGAACGGACTACCACCACCAATGTCTCGGATACATCTATTGACAGTGTTGATGGAAAAAAGAACTTTAAGAAATTTAAAAAAGTAAGTGAAATATCACATTAATATGGAAGCTAGAAGTTATTATGTGAATATATCTAGCCGAAAGTGTTCGAAATTTGTTGTCAAGTTAAAGGTATATGCTTTTAGTTCTATATCTTCCATATTTAATAATTATTTTTTCAATCTTCCTGGCTGAAGATGCAATGCAAGGAATAATTATTGATTTTTTAATATAAAGTTATTATTTTAAGCTAAAATATTTTTTATTAACATAACCACACTTTAGTTTGGTACAAACCATTTTGAATTGAATATGTTGAATTTAGTTTACATTTTGTATATCAAAATTAATTATTTTTATTTAATTTATTGGTTTTATTCTTTTTTAATGGTTCCATGAACAGATCAAAATGAATTGGAAATAAGAGTGGTAAACTGCCACTCGCTTTTTTATTTTAAAAGTTATTTTTTAAGTGACTCAACGTAATTGCAATGAGCACCCACTTAGGCATATTTGCCTCCATTTAAACCCTGCTGTATCTCTTACGGTTGCTGAGATCTCCATAGATATACTCGAATTTGGAACATCCTGTATGGTGAGTGTATAAGCTGTTTTTACCGATATAAAACTATTTCAATGCGTAAGGTGGCTCATACGTGGCAGAAAATCCGGCAACGGAATTTTCTGTAGTAATGCATGCAAAATTGCGGAAAATCATGCATGCAGGTTTGTTGTCTAGAAACAGCTTGAATCTGTTTCTATTGTTATTTGTCAAAAGGTGCCACACCCGCAGGGGAGGAAATTTTTTAAAGCAAATAACAATACAAATGCATGAAAGCTGTTTCTTTATGGCAACAAATCTAAATGCACGATTTTGTTAATCGCGTAAGCAACAATTAAAGCCTGTTTCCTATAAGGAACACTCCTTTTCTTAAAATTTCCTGGTTAGTTTTTAAACACGAATGATATTCGGTGGAGAATTTACCGAACGACTTTTACTCAGATTACGTCTTTAGGTCACAAAATAATATATTGTGCAACTAGTAGGAAAAGCAAAACATTCCTGGGCGATTGTGGTAATTGCTGGACGAGGCGCAGCGGAGACCAGCAACACAGGAGTCCATAAATGTGATTTTCCTACGAGTTGCACGTACTATTTTTTATCCGATGGAAATTAATTAGAATACGTACTCATAAAAATAGAGCCTAATATTACTCTAAATAAAAACGGTGTTTTAAATTTAAACTCAACATAATATCAAGTTTTGAATCGAGCGAGCTTGAAGTTTATTGCGTAACTACGGAAACTACAGCTAAATGTCACTTTTGATAAACGTCAGATCTGACAAACAAGGCGTTTGAATAGGACGGAAATGTTATACTCCCGTCCTAGGACGGAAATGTTATATTCCCGTACAGTTATCACCTAATCCCGTACAGTTATTCCATGTGGCCAAGCAGCGAATACAATATACTGGAGTCATGACTTTTGCGATGAGAAAACACATCGGAAAGGTATAGTTTTTCGTCCGATGGGATAAAAATGACATTGAGAATTTCATTCATCTGTCAAAACTGACATTCCAACAATAAACTGACATGTTTTAATTATTAATGTAAACCAATCAGAACGTGATTACGTGATAATTATGCACTAGTGCACGATTATCGGATAATTGCACATTACAGGGTGCCCCAAAAGTATCAACTAACCCAATAATAATAATAGAAATAAAATAATAAATAATACTAGAACAATAGGAACTATTTTTTATATTTTTATTTGTAAATAAGCCTCACAAAGTTATAGATATTTTATCTAGTTATTAAAATTGTTACAGTTGAACACACAGTTATTGTAATTGATGATCAGTCCGCCACCGCTTTGTCCAGATACTATGCTGCTGGTTCTATTGGCTGTGGAAGATTTATAAGCTACTTCTTCTTTGTTTTCACCATTTTCCCTTAATTTTGTGACAAGGTTTTGATGAAACTGCTGATCCAGCTGCAAATAAGATTGTATAGAACTAATGTTACCATGGCACGTTAATTTTGTCAGCTGATTTTCGTCGACTCCAGCTTTCGCTAAGTTTGTCACTGTTGCGGCTCTATGTGAGTGGTTAGTAAACTTCAAAATTTTCACATCAAGACCAGGTTTTTTCGCTGACGCTGTAGTCCATTTTGAAATCTCGTTCCTCCCTACTGGACAATGCTTATACCATTGGCCAGAATGTTTCCATTTGGGATTTGGAGTAAGAAAAAAGCGGTCGACTGTGATTTGGCAGCTTCTCTTTGAAATTAGTTTCTTGTATAATCTGTAACAAGAAATAAAATATTTAAAATAAATGCATTTCAAAATCCTTATATTATAATTATTTGTATTCGTACTACAAGAGTGGAAATAACATGGGATACCTTCACGCATGTGCTCATTTACCATACAAGCGTAGCGAACTTGGCAATATCGCACGAGTAAAGTATTCCCATACATGTAATTTCAACGTTGTTTCCTTGGTTTATTTTTTTTTGGCACTTTAATAATCGAAATTGAAATATGACTAAACAGAAATATTCTACTATCAGATATAACTATTATAGAAGCAAAGCTGGAGAAAGAACCTACCTTACTGGATAGATATCCTCATTTGCAATATTTCTAATCAACCATTTGCTTCCCATCAATTTGCGATCTCCACCCTGACAGGTTTTGAAAAGACTGGATTATACTCGATCCTGCCACTTAATGATCCATCATTAAGTATTTCCTCACGGAAAACGTCCATCGAGCAATTTGATGCTTCGCCTCCTCGAAATGCCAGCTCATATGACATTATATGAAATAGTTTTTTCTGGAGACCATTTAGGGTGTTTTCATCATATAAATTGATCATTTTCAGGAGTTCTTGATAAGTAAAAGCCGCGGAACTGTTTTTTTTTTCTTTTATCCGCATTGCTTTGTAAGCTACGTCGCAAAGTGTCTCTTGCGTCCCTTGCCTTCTTAAATGTTACATCATTAAAGGGGTCAATAGCCACACCAAACTCACTATTGAATTTTTCTTGAACCAATTTAGCTGTTACGTTCCACATAGTTTTAACCACATTTTCTTTGTAAAGTGATCCATCTTTCTTCCGCATGTTGTTCCTCCAATCTTGTAAAATTGAAGAGAGCTTCTCTTTTGATGTACACTTGTCCAGAGTATACTGTTTTTCACCAAAAAAATGTTGAAATTGTCTCCAAATCGAAGCTTTAGACTTACTGGTATTTGGGGTAAGAATTTCAATATTTTGATCAACCTCTTTGAGCGTTGCTACTCCAAATCCCGACATATTTTACGAAAAAGATGCTGCGGTTCAAAGTTCAAAAATTGTTTGTGTTTGTATCTATTTTTCATGGAGACGTCCATGACAACGAGAGGTGGTTATTTAATTTTAAAATTTTTTGTGACACTGACATTTCATACTTACGAGGGTATACAAAAAATTAAAAATTTCGATTCATGAAATTCTCTTATAAAATTTAACTCGTGCAATGAAAATGTAGCTAAATTTTCGACAAATCTTCACTCATGCAAGTTAAACTGAAAAATGCACTCGTGCGCTAATTTTTCAACTTAACTTGCATTCGTGCATATTTTCCGAAAATTATCGGTAACTTTCATTGCACTTGTTATATTACGAATGACTAATCCTTAATTTTCGGAGTGTTTTTTGCTTACTGGAAATTTTTCACTTATCCATTCTGAGAAAAAAACCCACTTTTTATAGAAATTTTGATACATAGGTAAATTAATGCCAGAGTCTGATTTTCACCAAATATTGAGTGAAATTCGTTCTCTACTTTACGTCAATATAAGCGATTCTTTATTATTACCAGTGGCGGCTCGTGGCTCTACCATCAGGTGAGGCAAAAGGTCGCCGGAGGCTAAGGTTGGGTTAAGTCTATGCTTTTTTTTATATACAAGATCGATTCTTCTATCCCTCAGGTTTGCAAATTTGTCAATTATATCTTCGTAAAACGGTTGCGTGTAGCATTGAGCAGTTCTTTTCAATCGAAATCTTTGATAAATTTGCAAGTCTGTTTTCGTTGATTGACCTACGAAAATAGGTTTTAACCCTTTTAGGCAGAAAAAAACTTCGTTCCACTGAAACAATAGTAGATGGAATTGTCATTATTAAGGACATTAGTTTATATATTTCTCTGAAGATATTTTTATTTTCAGTAATCTTTATCATTGAAGTTTGTGGTTCAAGGCCTTTAAATTCTTCATTAGCCCAAATAAATTGTAGCTCAGAATACGCTTTTTGAGAATCGGCAAATAGGTTTAATGCATCGGTAAGAAAGTATTTGGAGAAAGATTTAAATTTTGAAGTGTCCATTAAAGTGAAACTGATTTTTTTTCTCAATCTCGAAAACGAGTGGTAATTTGTAATGAGATAGTGTCTAAAGCTTCGAAATATAAAAAATTATATTTTCCAAAAACTTGATCCTGAGTTAATGTGGATCTTGCCCGTCCGTCTCGTTGTTCAGTTGGAATTGGCTATGGACACTATGTCCAACTTCAATAACGTTGTTGCGAAAATCAACCGCTTAGTAAACCTACATCAATTATATCTTGCAATAGACAGATACTCAGACATGCTTGATTCATGTAGGGGTGATAAAGCCGAGATTATCCAAGCTTCTCTTCGCTTTCTCACCCATGAGTATGCTAAATTTAACGTTTAAATGTTACTTGTTGCATGCTGGAACTGTCTAATAGGTACCATTACCTATTAGACAAAAACTGGGCGAGTTTCGTAATTTTATTTATACATACAATTTTCAGGTTGTTTTTCTTGTTGAAACGAATTTGTCGTCGGACTTTACACTAAAAGTACGGGACTACAATATCGAGGGATTTGATAGGCCTGATCGGCGGGGAGGAGGCGTGGCCTGCCTCGTACATAGGTCGCTCCAATATAAAATAATTCGCAATCTTCGCTCTGTGATAGAACGTCTGCATCGAGACGGAGAGCGGCCTACCTATTTGCGGCGATTATACGTCCTCGCTGCTCCGCTTCACGGCACCCGATCTTTTTGCATTACTTTCGCTAAATCGAGTATCCCTGCTGATTGGCGAGTTCAGCGCTTCCAACGCTGGATGGGGCGACATCGGCACGACTAACGGCAGGGGTAGAGTATTTAAGGGAATAATCGAAAATAACCTGGAAATGTCCTATCATAGAACGCCTAATCCTTCGTATCTTCGTAATGCCTCGTTCCTGGATATCGCTATTACTCGGGGAACAATAAGGACTTCTCAACTGCAAGAGTTAAACGCTTTAAATTCTGATCACCTCCCGATTAAGATTAGCCTATACTGTAGGGTCCCAACGATGAACGACACCGTCCGTCGTTTCGTATAGGAATGTTAATTCGAAGGTGTTAAGCGAGCAGCTTAATGAGATTACTGTTGTCCCTGAGCAACTAGAGACTGCCCAGAAACTAGAAAACGAGGTAGAAACTCTTACGTCAAATATCCAGCGCATCCGTGATGCCTTATGCTCTAGGGTCTCTATGCCCCCTAGAACTGAATCCCTCCCTGAACATATCCTTAGTCTCATGACCTTTAGGAACCGATTTCGACGAAGATGGCAGAGGAATCGGACACAAATGGGATCCGCTCGTATCAATGCGCTAACGGAGAAAATACAGATAAAAATCCGCGTGTATCGAAACCAAACATGGCTCGATTACATAAACACCATAAGTAGGGATGATGGCTCGCTCTGGAAGCTTGCCAAGCGAGTCCGCGGAGGCATGACGCGAATTTCTGAAATCAACCATCGCGGCGTGGAAATCGCCGATGATCAGGGAAAAGCGGAGGCCTTCGCGGACTACCTGGAGGGAGTCTATAGAGTGGCGCCTGATACCCTGCCTGAGCAGGAACGCTATACTCAAACTGCTAACACAGTCCGGCAGTTTATATATCCTATTCATATCCGTCAGTACTAGATAAGATGAGAATCAGTCCGGCGGAAATCCGCAAAGCCGTTTGTCGTCTTCCGAGAAACAAAGCGCCCGGCCCGGACAACATTCCGAATATTATCCTAAAAAATTCACCCAGTAAAACCATCATCCAGTATATGCATATAATTAATGCGGCCATCCGGCTGCAACATTTCCCTAAACCATGGAAACCGGGGAAAGACCCATCACTTCTGGCGTCATACCGACCAATTTCACTTCACTTCTGAACACCCTCGGTAAGGTGGCTGAAAGGCTAATCTTGCCGAGGGTTAATAATGAAGTTGAAAAGCTTCATATTCTCCCTCAGGAGCAATTTGGTTTTCGAGGGCAGCATGGCAGTGCCATGCTGGCCACGAAGATTGCATCCGACGTTTATGAGGGTTTCAATAGCAGATTGTCTACCGCCCTTCGGCCATTGGACATCGAAAAAGCGTTCGACAGGGTGTGGCACGATGGGCTGTTGTTCAAATGACTGGCGACTTACAGCATGCCACTGTACTGGACAGCGCTCATCGCGTCATACCTTCCCGGGCGCTCCTGCACACTAGACTCTAGCAATAGCGGCGAACCTCCTTTAATCTTTAATCCCTCCCTCCCTAGCGCCCTTCCTCATTTACGTTGACTTGTTGACTATTGAATGCAGTGGAATGTATATCCACTATAATAAGGCTTTTGTTAAATATATCCTGGTTTTTAGTTAGATAAAGCAAAATATATCGTAGAAAGTACTGATGAAGTACGGGCACGTTATTTAATTTTTCTCATGGCCCTCCGCTCGCTTCGCTCGCTACGGGGACTCAAGAAAAGGAAACTAACCAGGTGCTAACCAAAACTAACCCAAAATATACCCAAAATCAAGAAAACAACTGTTTAGAAACAACCATAAAAAATAAATAAAAAAAGCAACGGGGTTTGAATCCGGGCCGCCGATAGCAGTCGAATTGAGACCTAACCATCTAGACCTCTCGACCACGAGGACTCTTGCGCCAAATTGTTTGCATCACGAAGACATGGTGCTAATGCAATCGCTCGAGTCAACGCCACCTACACTAGATGGCGTTGGAGTCAACGGTCAACGTAAATGAGGAACGGCGCTAGGGAGGGAGGGATTAAAGGCGGTTCGCCGCTGTCGTTAGAGTCTATACTTCTTCACGACCCGAATCTCTGCCAGTAGACTACTTGCGGGGGTGCTGCAGGGCACTGTATTATCGCCGCTATTATTCAATCTTTTTATAGCAGATATCTCGTAATGTCCTAACACCTGTAAAGCCCTTTTCGCTGACGACACAGCGATTTACTCCCTCAATTCTCAAGCTGAGGTGTCAAAATCACACTTACATGAGTATATGAGCATCCTAATCCCGTACTACGAACTGTGGAGAATCTCGCTCAACACTGCAAAAACTGAGTTAATCCTTATCTCCGTAAAGATGTCAATATTACACCTCTGGTTCTTGGCAATACTGCAATTTTGCCTAAGGACAAGGTTAAATATTTGGGCATCACCCTCGATAATATGCTTAACTTTAGTAAGTATGTCAACGCCATAGTGGCAAAAATGCTTTAATAAAAAAAGGACTAAACACCCTTGTCACTGCTCGATCTTTTCTTAGTCCGTCAAATAAACTCACCCTCTAGTGAACCATCATAAAACCAGCTCTCTTATACGGTGCCCAATTTCGTGCTCCGTGGCCAAAACACACAGGAAAAAGTTGCACGTTATCCAGAGCAACTCTCTGCGGGGAGCGTTTTCCGTTACAGAACTCGACCGAGTCAAGATCGAAGATCTGCATGCGTGGGCAAAGATGGAATACATCGAAGAGTACATCGATGGTCTCGCATGCAGGTTCTTCGAGAAACAGGTGGCGGGATCGCCGCTTACAGCGAACCTAGCCAATTCCCGTTATAATCCGGAAGACCCAACTACGTCACTATCTATCGGGAAATATCACTTTTTTACAAACAGCTCATGCCCCCATAACCAACTTCCCCTAAGAAAACGTACAACAACAATACCTTCAAAAACCGCATTTCAAAACAACTTTCTATTGTCTTATTTTTAAAATTTTAACTCCTAGTATGAGCAGATCAGAAACGCACTACCTCTCAGGTAACGCGCGCGATCTGCTGCCGGCTCAGCCAATCCACTGTCCACTTATCGGGCACGTGGGCGGGGCCTGTTAAGAGAGCTGGTACGCCTATAAATGAGCAAACCACGCTAACTCTACTCATATGGATCCATGCCACCGAAGCACCCATGTTTCCGCAGCCTATGCCGCGACGCTCGTCCAGCGCACCCTCATGCTGTTACAGCATACTTGAATAGACTCACAACGTTGAGTTTCTAACATTTACCTTAGTATACTCTTTGTTTTACGAATTTATGTTGTATAGTGTAAATGTTTTACCTTTTAATTTTATGACATCCTGCTCCAGGAGAGCATCTAAGCAGGGTTTTTCTCAAGTTTTTTCCTGCATCAATCACGGGTATTAACAATATCTGCAGCGTGCACTTAAAACAATTAGCTTTTTGCCAATTATACTTCCCAAATAAAGTACAACACAAAATGCAGATCCACATTGCCTAGTAGATTTAAGATATGTTAAGATCAACCCCCTATAGGTGTCGCTAACTGCTGCCCACTAGCGCTGACGTAACACCGCCTGGCTTAACACCAGTTCTTAGTTCTAAGGCATGCTTAAACTAGGGATGCAGCCCAACAAATGCAATGTTGAATAAAGAAATATATGGCGGAATTGGCTTCATTAAAGCTCCATCAAAAATATGTGTAAATGATTCCTCATTTCGTTTCGTATTTAAGAGGGCTTGCGTAATTTTTATTTGAGAGATTCGATAATTAATATAAGTAACTTCTTTTGTAACACCTCAAACAGTAAATCCGTGAAAGAAAAAACATCTCTAAAGACTAATAAAACTAAAAGTGCAAATTCAATTATTAAGATAATAAGAAGCCCGCACTCTGCCTAACAGAAGTTTTTAAAGCCGTTGAAACCATCATCATTTGAGCACCATGAATGCTTTGGTTTACCCAATAAAATGCACGGCCAGTAATACAAAGCACATAATAGATATGGCCTCGGATATGGCAATACTGCATTATTAAAATAAAACACAAATGAGCTTACCTTGTTGTAAGGGCCTTTGCCTTACCTTATATCCTTATTAA
>MU184828.1:51832-68326 GCA_016904865.1 Pissodes strobi | reverse complement strand
TGAAGCCAATTCCGCCATATATTTCTTTATTCAACATTGCATTTGTTAGGCTACATCCCTAGTTTAAGCATGCCTTAGAACTAAGAACTGGTGTTAAGCCAGGCGATGTTACGTCAGCGCCAGTGGTCAGCAGCTAGCGACAGCTATAGGGGGTTGATCCATATCTTAAATCTACTAGGCAATGTGGTTCTGCATTTTGTGTTGTATTTTATTTGGGAAGCCCCTTCAAAGTCCTCGCTAAGTATAATTGGCAAAAAGCTCATTGTTTTAAGTGCATGCCGCAGATATTGTTAATACCCGTGATTGATGCAGGAAAAAACTTGAGAAAAAACCTGCTTAAATACTCTCCTGGAGCACGATGTCATAAAATTAAAAGGCAAGACATTTACATTATACAACATAAATTCGTAAAACAAAGAGTATACTAAGGTAAATGTTAGAAACTCAACGTTGTGAGTCTATTCAAGTATGCTGTAACAGCATCAGGGTGCGCTGGACGAGCATCGCGGCATCGGCGGCGGAAACATGGGTGCTTCGGTGGCATGGATTCATATGAGTCGAATTAGCGTGGTTTGCTCATTTATAGGCGTACCAGCTCCCTTAACTCGCCGCCCCGCCCACGTGCCCGATAAGTGGACAGTGAATTGGCTGGGCCGGCAGCAGATCGCGCGCGTTACCTGAGAGGTAGTGCGTTTCTGCACTCCTCATACTAGGAGTTAAAATTTTAAGAATAAGACATTAGAAAGTTGTTTTGAAGGTATTGTTGTTGTACGTTTTCTTAGGGGAAGTTGGTTATGGGGGCATGAGCTGTTTGTAAAAAAGTGATATTTCCCGATAGATAGTGACTGGTCGGGACAAACAAATTCTTTTATTATTGCTTAAAACCATAAAGAAGGGTGTGGTATTTTAATTAACCACTTTTAATGGACAGTATAACATAGGGTGGTGAGAGAAATTGAAACATGTATTCGGTATTGATATAATTTAATAATGCAGGTGTAAATTGCATTTAAATATAATGGAGACAAATAAACAGCGTTTTTTATGTCAAATAGAAAACACATATGTACAATTCTTCATCACTCATCATTCGTTCAAGTATAAAACTAAAATTACAGAAGGCCTCTTAAAATTAGAAATGTCCACTGAAGAATCTTGATTGCTTGATTCAAAAATTAGTTTTTATCTTTCTTATTTTAATATTTCGTTCTCAAACTAAGCAACTTTCACACAGCATACCTTTCCACTTTGACTGCTTTACCTGCCTTGCTTTACAGGAATTCGACCAGGAATATTAGTCTGCCTTCCGCCATTTTATATTCCAACGGGAACGGGGATGCTATCGTTTCTAACTTCGAAGAATTGCTTTTAAAAAGCACAAAGGAGGTCTTTGTCCAAACCTTGGACAAAGATAACTGAGGTGCACGAAATATTTTCTAATATTCGTGCATACAAGAGAAATTGCCCAAAAAGGAATTTGACCTTTTGGCGCGAAGAGGCACTTGCTGCTCGGTGGCACGACCGACCCAGCAACGTGGAGTGTTTGCAGTGCAGTAACTTGAATAATTTCTTTCGTCGAGCGGCGACTGGCGCCACGATCAAATAAAGAGTGGGGATTTGGCGCTTTGCCGAATTCATTTGAAATTACAAGGGTAGAAGCTGTTTTCTTTCTTTATTTGACAGACTGATTCTGACGGAGACAAAAATACATTAAATTGAAAACGTTTGGATTGACCCCAATCGAACTGGTAAAATGACATTTAGCTGTATCGGATGGAATCGACCATCCAGGGTTGAACTAAGGGGCATTAAAGAACTTGACATTTGCTGATTTAAATGTACAAATTGGGTTGTACCCGGAGTGAAATAAATCTATTTTAAGTTTAATTATGGCTCATTCATTCTACATACATACAGGGTGTTATCACCAAACTATACGGTGAAAAACGATAGTTTCTACACGTGTTGAGGTGTTTCCCCAACAGTGACGTAGTTTGGTCTTCCGGATTATAACGGGAATTGGCTAGGTTCGCTGTAAGCGGCGATCCCGCCACCTGTTTCTCGAAGAACCTGCATGCGAGACCATCGATGTACTCTTCGATGTATTCCATCTTTGCCCACGCAGCAGATCTTCGATCTTGACTCGGTCGAGTCCTGTAACGGAAAACGCTCCCCGCAGGGAGTTGCTCTGGATAACTTGCAACTTTTTCCTGTGTGTTTTGGCCACGGAGCACGAAATTAAAGCATTTTTGCCACTATGGCGTTGACATACTTACTAAAGTTAAGATTATTATCGAGGGTGATGCCCAAATATTTAACCTTGTCCTTAGGTAAAATTGCAGTATTGCCAAGAACCAGGGGTGTAATATTGACAGCTTTACGCTTCCGGGAGATAAGGATTAACTCAGTTTTTGCAGTGTTGGGCGAGATTCTCCACGGTTCGTAGTACGGGATGAGGATGCTCATATACTCATGTAAGTGTGATTTTGCCACCTCAGCTTGAGAATTGAGGGAGTAAATCGCTGTGTCGTCAGCGAAAAGGGCTTTACAGGTATTAGGACATGACGAGATATCTGCTATAAAAAGATTGAATAATAGCGGCGATAATACAGTGCCCTGCAGCACCCCCGCAAGTAGTCTACTGGCAGAGATTTTATGGCCGATTCGGGTCGTGAAGAAGTATAGACGCTAATGACAGCGGCGAACCGCTTTTAATCCCTCCCTCCCTAGCGCCGTGCCTCATTTACGTTGACCGTTGACTCCAACGCCATCTAGTGTAGGTGGCATTGACTCGAGCGATTGCATTAGCACCATGTCTTCGCGATGCAAACAATAGAGCCCTCGTGGTCGAGAGGTCTAGATGGTTAGGTCTCAGTTCTACTGCTATCGGCGGCCTGGATTGAAACCCCGTTGCTTTTTTTATTTATTTTTTATGGTTGTTTCTAAACAGTTTTTTTCTTGATTTTGGGTATATTTTGGGTTAGTTTTGGTTAGCACCTGGTTAGTTTCCTTTTCTTGAGTCCCCGTAGCGAACGAAGCGAGCGGAGGGCCATGTGAAAAATTAAATAACGTGCCCGTACTTCGTCAGTACTTTCTACGATATATTTTGCTTTATCTAACTAAAAACCAGGATATATTTAACAAAAGCCTTATTATAGTGGATATACCAGATATTCAATAGTCAACAAGTCAACGTAAATGAGGAAGGGCGCTAGGGAGGGAGGGATTAAAGATTAAAGGAGGTTCGCCGCTATTGCTAGAGTCTAGTGTGCAGGAGCGCCCGGGAATGTGTGACGCGATGAGCGCTGTCCAGTACAGTGGCATGCTGTAAGTCGCCAGTCATTTGAACAACAGCCCATCGTGCCACACCCTGTCGAACGCTTTTTCGATGTCCAATGGCAGAAGGGCGGTAGACAATCTGCTATTGAAACCCTCATAAACGTCGGATGCAATCTTCGTGGCCAGCATGGCACTGCCATGCTGCCCTCGAAAACCAAATTGCTCTTGAGGGAGAATATGAAGCTTTTCAACTTCATTATTAACCCTCGGCAAGATTAGCCTTTCAGCCACCTTACCGAGGGTGTTCAGAAGTGAAATTGGTCGGTATGACGCCAGAAGTGACGGGTCTTTCCCCGGTTTCCATGGTTTAGGAAAATGTTGCAGCCGGATGGCCTCATTAATAATTATATGCATATACTGGATGATGGTTTTACTGGGTGAATTTTTTAGGATAATATTCGGAATGTTGTCCGGGCCGGGCGCTTTGTTTCTCGGAAGACGACAAAGGGCTTTGCGGATTTCCGCCGGACTGATTCTCAGCTTTTGCAGCAGTTGGAGTATAGCGTTCCTGCTCAGGCAGGGTATCAGACGCCCTCCAGGTAGTCCGCGAGGGCCTCCGCTTTTCCTTGATCATCGGCGATTTCCACGCCGCGATGGTTGATTTCAGAAATTCCCGTCATGCCTCCGCGGACTAGCTTGGCAAGCTTCCAGAGCGAGCCATCATCCCTACTTATGGTGTTTATGTAATCGAGCCATGTTTGGTTTCGATACATGCGGATTTTTATCTGTATTTTCTCCGTCAGCGCATTGATGCGAGCGGATCCCATTTGTGTCCGATTCCTCTGCCATCTTCGTCGAAATCGGTTCCTAAAACGGCCTATTCACATGCGATTTTGTACGTCGGATTTGTCCGGCAAGCATGCCCGGCGGACGAATTCGCATATGTGTACCCGCGTGCTCGTTAGATATGTTCTGCTCGCCGCCCGTCGTTGAAGACGACGATCATAGACGCGAGCCGAGCAAATCTGCATAAAGCGGCCTATTCACATACGATTTTGTACGGAGGATTTGTCGAACAGATAGATTGCTATACATAAGCGCATAATTACGGCAGACAGATTCACACAAGTACTCACAAACGAGCAAACCTGCAGTGTGAAGGATCGTGTTGGCGGTTGTGTATTGTATGCGCCATCATGGAGAAGAAAATAATTGCTATACTTGTAGGATTTTTAGGGGTATTTGATGACAGAAAGAAGAAGAGAGTGTGGTTAAAGCAGCATAATCTTCGTTACGCAGCAGTTTGTTGGAATATTCTTGACTATTCACCTTCCACAAGCAAGGCTTTGATTTGTATAGAGAAATGAAAGTTTTCCAAAATTCTTTATTGTCAACGAACGCCATATTGCATCTAGCATCCACAGACAAGTTCGTCACGACTACTGATATGCAGATTTGCTCGGCTCGCGTCTATGATCGTCGTCTTCAACGACGGGCGGCGAGCAGAACATAACTGACGAGCACGCAGATACACATATGCGGATTCGTCCGCCGGACATGCTCGCCGAACAAATCCGCCGAACAAAATCGCATGTGAATAGGCCGCTTTACAGTAGTCGTGGCGAACTTGTCTGTGCGTGCTAGATGTAACATGACGTTCGCTGACAATAAAGAATTTTGGAAAAGTTTCATTGTTCTATACAAATCAAAGCCTTGCTTGTGGAAGGTGAAGAGTCAAGAATATTACAACAACCAGCTACTGCAACTGCTTTGACCACACTCTCTTCTTCTTTCTGTCATCATATAACGCTTCAAATCCTACAGGTATATCAATTATTTTCTTCTCCAGGTCGCCGCATACAATACACAACTGTCAACACGCTCCTTCACACTGCAGATTTGCGCGTTTGTGAGTACTTGTGGTGGATTTGTCTGCCGTACATATGCGCCTATCTATAGCAACCATGGATCTATCTGTTCGACAAATCCGCCGTACAAAATCGCATGTGAATAGGCCGCTTAAAGGTTATGAGATTAAAAATATGTTCAGGGAGGGATTCAGTGCTAGGGCGCATAGATACCCTAGAGCATAAGGCATCACGGATGAGCTGGATATTTGACGTAAGAGTTTCTACCTCGTTTTCTAGTTCCTGGACAGTATCTAGTTGCTCAGGGAAAACAGTAATCTCATTAAGCTGCTCGCTTAATACCTTCCAATTAACATTCCTATACGAAACGACGGTGTCGTTCATCGTTGGGACCCTACAGTATAGGCTAATCCTAATCGGGAGGTGATCCGAATTTAGAGCATTTAACCCTTGCAGTTGAGAAGTCCTTATTGCTCCCCGAGTGATAGCGATGTCCAGAGACGAGGCATTACGAAGATATGTAGCATTAGGCGTTCTATAATAGGACATTTCCAGGTTATTTTCGATTATTCCCTTAAATAATCTACCCCTGCCGTTAGTCGTGCCGCCCCATTCAGCGTCAAATAACAATAAAAACAGATTCAAGCTGTTTCTAGACAACAAACCTGCATGCACGATTTTCGGCAATTTTGCATGCATTGCTACAAAAAATTCCATTGCCGGATTTCTGCCCAGTATGAGCATTGAAATAGTTTTATATCGGTAAAAACAGCTTATACACTGATCATACAGGATGTTACAAATTCGAATATATCCATGGAGATCTCGGCAACCGTAAGAGTTACAGCAGAGTTTAAATGGAGGCAAATCTGGGTAAGTGGGTGCTAATTGCAATTACGTTGAGTCACTTCAAAAATAATTTATAAAATAAAAAGGCGAGTGGTATTTTATTACTCTTATTTCCAATTCATTTTGATCTGTCAATTTTCTTAATGTTCATAGAATCATTAAAAAAAATAAAACCAATTAATTAAATAAAAATGATTAATTTTGATATACAAAATGTAAACTAAATTAAACATATTCAATGCAAAATGGTTTGTACCTAACTAAAATTTGGTTATTTTACCTTCAAATATTAATTTTATATTAAAAATTCAATAATTATTCCTTGCATTGCATCTTCATCCAGGAAGATTGAAATAGTTATTTGTGTTTTTAGAGCGCAAAGTAACGGATTGCCGCTTGAGAAAGAATATTAATGTAATCTATTCGAAAACGGTAAACTTACTTTGCGCTCGAAAAACACACATAACTTTTTCTACAGCCCCATTTTTTAAAATTAAATGCAAATTTTCCTCTATATTTATTCTGAAATTTGCAAATGACGGTCAGTTTTGACATATTATTCGGGCATATCTAGAACAGGAGTGCCAGCAACAACTGTAATAAACGCACAACTGTTATTTATTTATTTTCGATTGCCATAACTATTCATAGCATACTCGACGGAAAAGTTAGAATTTTCTTTTCTATGTTTGCGCTAGAGCGCAAAATAAGTATCCGCGGCATTCGTCGATTTTGCGATTTCATTTCAATGTAGTGATTAGTTATTTTGCGCGCCGCTGTAGAAAAACATAATTATTAAATATTACAAGTATTACCATTCAGACAGGGGAAAATATATAGAACTAAAAGCATATACCTTTAACTTTAGAACAAGTTTCGAACACTTCCGGCTAGATATATTCACATAATAGCTTCTAATTTCCATATTAATGTGATATTTCACTTACTTTTTTAAATTTCTTAAAGTTCTTTTTTCCATCAACACTGTCAATAGATGTATCTGAGACGTTGGTGGTGGTAGTCCGTTCATAAACAGGCAATATTTCAACTTTAACGCAGTCTTTAAAGGCTTCTACAATTTTTGCTAGTTCCGGAAAATCTTCTTCTTTAATTGCTTCATTTTTAATGATACTTTTTGAGATCCAACTAACACTTAAAATACTTTTTTTTGTTGAAGACATGTCAGGATTTTCATTTTTGAACGGGATAAGTTTAATTTCCCTCCTTGGTTCTTCATTAGGCTCAATATTTTGGGCCATTACTGCAGACTTAGTTCGGCCAGTCCCGTTTATAATATTGGCAAAAGGATTTTCATCGTTTTTTGAGGGAAGTTTCTGGATTGGTTTTGAGGTTCTAGTTAATTCAAATGGATTTACTTCGTCATAAGCTCTACTCTTCTTATTTGTAGAACGTTTAATTGCACTAAAAGGATTTAGTTTGAGGGAACTAGCGGCATCAACCCCCTCTACAGCTTTCCTCTTCAATGAAGACTGCGACTTGTTCTAAAAATATAGCATATATTTAACACTCTACAAAATGGTTACATTGTTTCAGTTTCTCAAGTTATCATTTTGGGATACTAGCGTGTAGAGAAATTAAGAATAAAGTGAAAATGTATCTCAAAGTATATCGTCCTGGCTTTTGATATCAATAATAAAATTTATTAATTACAACAGGCTAATCGGTATTTTATGAGTGGAAATCAGTGACGGATTTAAAAAAAAATAACTTAATTTTAATTCACATATATGCTAATAACATAGTGTCCTTATTTTACAATACTAACCATTATAAATAATACATAAATAATAAATTCGCTTAATTTTCACCTAATTCCGTTTCACTGTCAGAGTCCCCATTTAGGCTAATAACAAATTTTGCATATAATATACGAATCTTCCACTTTTAAAATATGCTTTGCTGATTTTGTCTAACTTTCGGCCGAAATACTGTTTACGACAGTTTTCATTAACTTTATAATAACATACTTAGAGTAGGGGTAACATTTTCTGCTCTAACCTCTGATTTTATTTGATGCCACGTATGCTCTATAAATGATATAGTGGAAGACGTAAGACAGTGTGACCCATCTGTTATTCGACGTTATCAAATACGTATTGTTTTCTAGTGTTAAGTGTATTTAATACTTCTAAAAGTAGCTCTTTTTATCATTAAATTGAAAATACGTGTTCTTTTTTAATAAATATTCTTATAGTTCAATTTTAGTACTTGATCTGTTTGCCGCTCTATATTTACGTCTGACCGGGACACCGTCTATAGATATTCTAATAAGTCCGCTCACTCCAGCATGCCGTGGAAAATACTTCCGTTGACCTTGAACACACTCGGCCACTGTAGAGTAAACGAATGAGTGCAGCTACGGTGTACGAACAATATGAACTGCCGCCCGATCATTTTTATACGGGGAGCGTTCGATTAGGAATAAATGATATGAATATGATTACGATTGCGTATTAATGTTTGGATTATTTATTTGTTATGAATAGATTAAGAGCCAGCGCCGAAAAAATTCTCTGAATTTACTAAAGCCAGTTTTTTGACAGTTGATTACAGTAGTGGTGTGCATAAACATACCGCGGTCAGTCAAGCGAAGCTTAGAACAGGGAACTAGGGTACGTTGTCAAAGTTGTCAAGATTACTTAGGAAATGCAACGAATTTACTAAGGCTGAAAATCGTTATACATATTACATATAAATAACAGTAATGTTAGTCAGTCAGTTGAATGGCGGAACCGAGCTGGTCAGTCAACCCCGATACATGTAAAAAAAATTATCTACAATTAATTTACTAAACTCCAAAATTGTTCAAAGGGTGTAAAATGTCGTATTAATCATAAAAAAATATTCAGTCAACTCTCTGGTGGGACAGCACCCGTCCGTCAGTAAAAAAAGCATTTCGTTTAATAAACACTTCCCTCGTGCGGCGCGGCACGGCGTCGGAGGCGGCTTTGTTACTTTGTTGCCATGCAACCCGCATTTGTTCAGAGCGGCGGAATTGAGGTAATCAATTACCACAGTTGATCACCGATGTCGTTAATCAACCATCGCAGGAAAATTCAGGTAAGTATGTATGCAAAAAATAATATTGACGTTATTTCTAGACACTCTTTATACCTAATTAGAGAAGGTATTATTCATTTGTTTAGATTTCCAATCAGACAGTCAATCAGGAACAATTTCGGATGACAGCGAAGTTGAAGAATCTGATGATTCAGACCAAGATTCTGATTGATGAATAAAGTAGTGTTGTCAATACCTACTATTATTACTTTAAAATAAATGTTCTTTTGCGTCTGAAATACCTATTAATATCAAAATAATAATGCAAACTAAATAAAATATCTTGGGTTTTTAAAATTTGCAATATTCATTTCATAATGGTTTATTCCATGTAATAAACACAAATTTTATTAATTACAAAAGTTTAAAACAAGGTTAGTCACAGTTGCGTAACTTCATCGGTATTATAGTCACTAGTATTCCCAGTGATTAATGTCTTTGTGAATATTTATTTGTTCTGCATTAGCCTTATTTTAACAAAACACAATATTTACATTTCCTAATAACTGCAAATTCACCAGATTGTGTTTATTATGGAAACATTGGAAACTTGAGGGTTTGGTTGGTGCTTAAAATGGGATACTATTCTTCCACATTTTCAATGGTAGGTATGTATTATGAGGTTCATGGGTTAAACCATTATATTTTAGTTTAGAACTTTTTTGTTGCGCTGGCGATGGCGCCTGGAGCCCCACGAGAGCGAGTTTTCTAAATATATACCATTACAGCACAGCGACGAGCCCCAACGCACGTTATTCATTCAAAAAATTAATTCTGCTGCGGTACACCAAAGTTTCGAGCTTCGGACCTGCGCATACGTGACCGAAGTGTCTGAAGTATTTTAAGTCGTTCTAATATTTCATTCACTACACGCATGGCTCTTCGCTCATTGCGGGAGCGCAATCATGCAAAACTAACCCTAGGCATGCCCAGAATCAAGAAAAAAACCTTAAAAAAGATTTGCAGTTTCTCAATTAGCACGTACACATGCTTCAAGCTTCATTTTGGTGCGCCTAGACGCGAATGTCGAGTAGAGGTAGACTATATATTGAAACGCCCAAAAGCGCGGGTTAGAGGCGTGCCGCCGTGCTGTAATAGTATATATTTAGTAAAATCGCCCCACGGGGCCCCCAAAAATACGGGGCTTCCCCGCAACTGCGGGCCCTGTGAGCCCTTAGTTACGCTACTGGTTAGTCATCACGAAAAGAGCAGGCTGCCGCGCAGTGCCGCGCCCGCCTGCGAGGTCCCTCGCGCAAACGAAATATTTATTTATTTTTTTTGCTGACTGACGGGTATTGTCCCACAAGATAGTTGACTGAATATTTTTTTTTATGATTAATACGAGATTTTACACACTTGGAACAATTTTGGAGTTTAGTAAATTAATTGCAGGTAATTTATTTTTTTTACGTATATTGGGGCTGACTGACCAGCTCGGTTCCGCCATTCAACTGACTGACTAACATCACTGTTATTTACATGTAATAAATAACGTGTATAACGATTTTCAGCCTTAGTAAACTCGTTGCATTTCCTAAGTAATCTTGACAACTTTGACAACGTACCCTAATTCCCTGTTCTAAGTTTCCCTTGACTGACCGCAGTATGTTTATGTACACAACTACTATAATCAACCGTCAAAAACTGGCTTTAGTAAATTCAGAGACATTTTTCGGCGCTGGCTCTCCGTCTAGAACAACTATTGACATTTTCTGTCTCATTTATAGCTCATTAATGATACTACTTTGTAATAGTTATTTAGTATTATAATAGATAAATAAATAATAAACGAAATATTATCTACGATATGGATAAAAATACCAGTAGGTACAACTTGTATTGTTTAATTACGAACACAAGTTACAAAATATAACAGGAAAATAGCGACAATGGAATAATTTTAACCTGATATTTTCGGCTGTCGATAGGTATCGATATTTTATTACATTTTGTTATTAATATGACAAATGCGTCGTCTTTAAAAAAAAATAAAACACCAACTAACCTGTGCCACACCTATAACTTAATCCAAGCATTAAAAGTGTTTTCCATCTAGGGTTTTTTTATTCTTAATTAGTAGTTGAAATAGCGATCAAACTCACTTATACTCATATACAGGGTGTCCGGAAATAACATCGCCAAATTACAGAGGGTGATTCTACATAAAAAACATGAACATTTTTTCATATGAACATGGATCCGAAAATGCATAGTTTCCAAGATACAGGGTGTCAAACTTTTTATAAAAAATCAGTTTTTTGTTAATATCATAAATATGATTTTACTGATTTTATTGAAATTTGGCAGGGTTATCTGTAGTAATAAGGGGCTCATTTAGCCTTAATTAGATTAAAAATATAAAGTCCAGTGGCGTCCCGGAGGGCATCATACCGAATATTATTGACAAAAAAAGTGTGCGCCGCTGACTTTTTCAAACATTTTATATTTTTTTCGTATTAAGCAACTAAAAATACAATAATTTTGACTCTTGAGTTGTTATCGTATCTTGCGTCGTTTTCGATTAAAAAAGTAAAAACCCGTTTATTACATTTCCAAACTTTTTTGATAAAATCGATATTTTTATTTATATCTTAAATATGCTTTCACCGATTTTGTTGAAATTTGATAGGGTTATCTGTAGTAATAGGCGGCTCATTTAGCGTTTATTAGATTAAAAATATAATGTCCAGGGCGTCCCTGGGGGCATCATACCGAATATTATTGACAAAGAAATGTGCGCCACTGACTCTTTTAAGCATTTTATATCTTTTTCATATTAAGCAACTAAAAATTCAACATTTTTGTTTCTTAAATTGTTTTCGTATCTTGCTTCGTTTTTGAGAAAAAAATAAAACCAGTTTATTACAGCGTTTGATGTAGAATTTGGTGCCCTAAAGAAATGTAATAAACTGGTTTTTATTTTTTTTCTCGAAAACGAAGCGAGATACGACAACAATTCAAGAAAGAAAATTGTTGTATTTTTAGCTGCTTAATACGAAAAGAATATAAAATGTTTAAAAGAGTCAATGGCGCACATTTCATTGTCAATAATATTCCGTATGATGCCTACGGGACGCCACTGGACATTATATTTTTATTCTAATTAAGGCTAAATGAGCCGCCTATTACTACAGATAACACTATTAAATTTCAACAAAATCGGTAAAAGCATATTTAAGATATAAATAAAAATATCGATTTTATCAAAAAAGGTTGGAAATGTAATAAACTGGTTTTTACGGTTTTTATCGAAAACGAAGCAAGATACAAAAACAACTCAAGAATCATAAATAGTGTATTTTTAGTTTCTTAATATGAAAAAAATATAAAATATGTGAAAAAGTTAGCGGCGCACACTTTTTTTGTCAATAATATTCGGTATGATGCCCTCCGGGACGCCACTGGACTTTATATTTTTAGTCTAATTAAGGGTAAATGAGCCCCTTATTACTACAGATAACCCTGCCAAATTTCAACAAAATCAGTAAAATCATATTTAAGATATTAACAAAAAACTGATTTTTTATAAAAAGTTTGACACCCTGTATCTTGGAAACTATGCATTTTCGGACCCATGTTCATATGAAAAAATGTTCATGATTTCTTATGTAGAATCACCATCTGTAATTTGGCGATGTTATTTCCGGACACCCTGTATAACTCAACTTATATACATAATTTGGGCGAAGGATTAGAAATCCACAAATTTTACACTATTTTGATATTCTTTGGATTCATGAAAGTGATTTTTCAAATATGTTGGGGTTTGGAACCTTCGGCAACATGCACTAAAACTGAGCTTTATCCACAATACCGAGACAGAATTTTTGCACTCGACGCGCGTTTCACTAACCATGTTAGCATCATCAGGAGATGATTAAAACTCACACACTCACAGTTTTAATTATCTCCTGATGATGCTAACATGGTTAGCGAAACGCGCGTCGAATGCAAAAATTCTGTTTCGGTATTGTGGATAAAGCTCAGTTTTAGTGATTTTTCAAAGCCATGCATGTAACGACACGTTTTGGAATTTTCGTCTCGCAAGAGAGATAAAGCATTAGAATTAGAATTAATCAATTTTTATGAGACGAAGTGAAACTAACCGAAAGTTGATTGGACGACTAACCCAAATCTATTAAAATTGATTATAACATATCGTAACCGGTTCAAATGATTAAAATAAGTAGTGAGATTAAGTGTAACTAACCGAAAGTTGATTCGACGACTAACCCAAACTAACCAAATCTATTAAAATTGCTTATAACGTATCGGAACCGACTCAAATGACAAAATAAGTTGAAACTAAGTGAAACTAACCGAAAGTTTTAGACGACTAACCAAAAGTATCCATCTAACCAAATGTATTAAAATTGATTATATCGTATCGGCACCGGTTCAAATGTCTAAAATAAGTTGAGATTAAGTGAAACTAACTGGAAGTTGATTCGATGACTAACCTAAAATAACCAAATCTATTAAAATTGATTATAACGATCGGAACCGACTCAAATGACTAGAATAAGTTGAGACAAAGTGAAATTAACTGAAAGTTGATTCGGCGACTAACCCAAAGTAACCAAATCTATTAAAATTGGTTATAGCGTATCGGAACCGCATCAAATGACTACAATAAGTTGACACTAACCCAAATTAACCAAATCTATTAAAATTGATTATAACGTATCGGAACCGACTCAAATGACTAAAATAAGTTGAGACTAAGTGAAATTAACCGAAAGTTGATTAGACAACTAACCAAATCTATTCAAGTGGATTATAACGTATCGGAACCGACTCAAATGACTAAAATAAGTTGAGACTAAGTGAAACTAACTGAAATTTGATTAGACGACTAACCAAAACTAACCAAATCCATTAAAATTGATTATAATGTATAGGAACCAGCTCAAAAAAGTATAATAAGTTGAGACTCGCTAACGAAGTAGTCACTTCTATCACGTATACTGTGCTACTCGTGACTTTTTTTAGTAAAAAATCATTAAAAACTTGTGTACAAATCTGCAGTAATTGCTACTACTTTTCTCTGCCGACTTTCAATGTATTGTTTTGTTTTTATTGAAATAACGCAGACCGCGCATGAGAGGTTTGTAGACAAGGCTGTTTTGCCAGATTTATTCTTTAAATCTATATGGTTTTAAATTAAAATGGTACATTTCTCTCAGTTTGACAATTTTATGTTAGTCAATAGTTGTGTTGTGCTGAATTTGAAATATATATCTATATAATATCTATTATTCCTGAAATTATTATTTAATATAACTTATTAAAGCGAGGCAAAGCCATAGTGATATTAAGCTGATAAGAATTGATATTATTCATTGCTCTATATAAAAGGTCGAAAAGGGGATTTAAGGAGCATGATTATTTCTCTTGCTGACTATAGGTATTTTATTTCCTTATATTCCTTGCGTTTCTATACAAGCGTCGAACGTCTGCGGTATAACTATTTGCAATCATGCCCAGTTGCGTTTCGGGATCAGCTTTTGTGCTTGTGATACTACGGCCCGGGTTCGATTTCCGTCGGTGACATATTTTATTTTTATTTTTTTGGTTATATTTGTTAGTTGGGGTTAATTTTAGTTTAGTCTTAGGCAGGGTTGGTCAAGCGTGTAGTTAGTTTCAATTATGTTTGCTTAATATGGGCTACTGACGCGCGCGTAGTGAGTAGCACAGGACACGTGATTGAAGTAAATACTTCTCAAGTTTCAACACATTTTATTTATAAGAGCCGGTTTCGATACGTTTTTATAATCAATTTTTATACATTTGTTTAGTTTTAGTTATTCGTCTAATCAACTTTCTGTTAGTTTCACTTATTCAGCTTATTTTAGTCTTTTGATCAGGTTCCGATATGCTATAACCAATTTTAATAGATTTGGGTAGTATGGGTTAGTCGCCGAAACAACTTTCAGTTAGTTTCACTTTGTCTCGACTTATTTTAGTGAATTCAACCGGTTACGGTAGGTTATAATCAAATTTAATAGATTTGGTTAGTTTGGGTTAGTCATCGAATCAACTTCCGGTTAGTTTCACTTAGTCTCAACTTACTTGAATCATTTGAACCAGTTCCGATACGTTATAATCAATTTTAATACATTTGGTTAGTGTTGGTTAGTCGTCTAATCAACTTTCAGATAGTTTCACTTTGTCTTAAATTATTTAAGTCATTTTAACAGGTTCCGGTAGGTTACAATCAATTTTAATAGATTTGGTTAGATTGGGTTAGTCGTCGAATCAACTTTCGGTTAGGTTCACTTTGTCTCGACTTATTTTAGTCATATCAACAGGTTCCGATAGGTTATAATCAATTTTAATAGATTTGGTTAGATTGGGTTAGTCGTCGAATCAACTTTCGGTTAATTTCACTTAGTCTCAACTTATTTTAGACATTTGAACCGGTTCTGATACGTTTTAATCAATTTTAATAGATTTGGTTAGTTTGGGTTATTCGCCGAATCAACTTTCAGTTAGTTTCACTTTGTCTCGACTTATTTTAGTGAATTCAACCGGTTCCGCTAGGTTATAATCAAATTTAATAGATTTGGTTAGTTTGGGTTAGTCATCGACTCAACTTCCGGTAAGTTTCACTTAATCTCAACTCACTTGAGACAATTGAACCGGTTCCTATATGTTATAATCAATTTTAATACATTTGGTTAGTTTTGATAAGTCGTCTAATTAACTTTCAGAGAGTTTCACTTTGTCTCAACTTATTTTAGTCATTTCAACCGGTTCCGGTACGTTACAATCAATTTTAATAGATTTGGTTAGATTGGGTTATTCGTCGAATCAACTTTCGGTTAGGTTCACTTTGTCTCGACTTATGTTAGTCATTTGATCAGGATCCGATATGCTATATGCTATAACTAATTTTAATAGATTTGGTTAGTTTGGGTTAGTTGCCGAATCAGCTTTCAGTTAGTTTTACTTTGTCTCAACTTATTTTAGTCATATCAACCGGTTCCGATAGGTTATAATCAATTTTAATAGATTTGGTTAGATTGGGTTAGTCGTCGAATCAACTTTCAGTTAGTTTCACTTTGTTTCGATTTATTTTAGTGAATTCAACCGGTTCCGCTAGGTTATAATCAATTTTAATAGATCCGGTTAGTTTGGGTTAGTCGTCGAATCAACTTTCGGTTAGTTTCACTTAGTCTCAACTTATTTGAGACATTGAACCGGTTCCGATACGTTATAATCAATTTTAATACATTTGGTTTGTTTTGGTTAGTCGTCTAATTAACTTTCGGTTAGATTCACATAGTCTTAACTTATTTTAGTCATTTGATCCGGTTCCGATACGCTATAACAAATTTTAATATTTGGTTAGTTTGGGTTAGTCATCCAATCAACTTTCGGTTAGTTTCATTTAGCCTTACTTATTTTAGTCATT